>OX418225.1:7432349-7526937 GCA_948455865.1 Conomelus anceps
AGAAGAAGAAGAAGAGAACAATGAAGCGTCACAAGGGTAATACTGGCCCCCCCGTGAGTTAAGCCCAAGTTCAGAGCAGCTGTTTCAATCCGAGCTTCTCGGCTTAATACGGCAGGGTCGTACTGCTGCGTGACACAAGTTCATATACATTGCATCGCTAACACAAATACTAACTTAGATGGTTGCAAGTACGTGTTAAGTAATAAGTGAAGTAAGTTAACCTGTTGACAAATTCAAGGCTCAGCTAACACAGCAATGACATTTGGATTTGGATACAACAAACAAACATTCTTGCACGCGACTGTGTTGTTGTCATTGTAGTGTGAGGAATGTGTTAAGGACACAAATCTTGAGACTAAATCAGCTCAGACAAGGTTGTCGTCTTTAGTTAGGTTTTAGAACCTTGTGAGATGATCCTCGATGATGATTTGTCTGTTTATAGATATAGATAAATATCTTGCCATTGTTTTATTTGAAGGTGTGAGGTGTGTCATCATTGATACAATATCTGATTTTGTGAATGGGACTAAAACGAGACACAATTAGAGAAGTGATAGCCGTGAGCCGTAGCAGGTATCTGTTCAATCAGATAGAGATAAGCTGCGTTGTCGTAGGTCCTGTTTGTAACGGTGACCGATTAGATTGGCCAGCAAAAAAGACACTGTTCTCTGCTGTCAAATCACTTCCCGGTGTTTTGGAGCCCTCCTAAAACTGTAGGTCCAACTCATCAATCACCATCATCCAACCCATTAGGTCTGAGACCTATGCGGGGGTAATGAATTGGATGATGATGGTTGATGAGTTGGACCTACAGTTTTAGTTGGGTTCCGAACCACCGGGAAGTGATTTTACAGCAGAGAACGGATTCTTTTTTTGCTGGCCAATCCAATCGGTCACCCTTACAAAGAACGCCCAGGAGTATCGTAGCTTATCTCTGATTGAACAGATACCTGCTACGGCATTCGGCTATCACTTCCCAAACTATTAAATGTTATTTATCAATTGTATATGTTTTCGCTATCAGATAAAATCAGAAGGTTAAGTTTGAATGGACGAATTTTACGTAAATGCTTTACATGAAATCTCATTGTTAATATAAAAAATCTTAACTTTTCATGTGAAATTTAACGACTTGCAGTCAAATATTTGTTAAGAATAAGTATAACTCACTTAATCTGGCCGAGCGCCGGAGAGAGCGCCGAGCGCTCGGCCAGATTAAGTGAGTTATACTTATTCCTAACAAATATTTGACTGCAAGTCGTTAAATTTCACATGAAAAGTTAATATTAACAACGCAGTTCGTCATGGAACAAGAAATCCAGGAATCAAAAATCTTTCTCACATATGATCTATTGTGTTGTTAATAATATGCTTTTCAACCAGTCGCAATTCTATTTTGTAAATTTACGTAAATAAAGTAATTTTATCTTATCTTTAAAATTTGCATACCTGCATACCTGCACTCAATCTGTGCTCTTAATGGCTGCCAATTTAGACGACATACACTATTGAGTATAACACTATCGGGTTCGCTATACTCTATGTATGAAAATCGTATAAATCAAGCCAGCGATCGTTTTAGAAGCAAAATCAGGCCCGACACAAGGCAACCGCGGTCGTTTAATTACAAGATTAACGTCGGGGGTGCTGCCTACCGCCTGCTATACGCAAACCAACCAATACTTTCCATAAATCACTCTCACAGACTGCGAAAACTGCGCAAGAGCAATGCTTTTGCAGGCCTCTCACTTATACACTCTAATCTCTGAATGGTTCCTGCAGCCCTCTCACTTCAACGCACTCTAAAATCTCATATATTAGCTTGCATAACCTCAATGGGTGAGCGGGTGTATTTGCGTGCGGGTGCGGGCGTTGTCTTAACGCAGTTTGGTTGCGTGTCTCTCTATTTAAAGGCCTTAACGTGTCCGTTATTATCAACCAAACGATAAGTTATACGGATCTGATAAGGCTCGATACGACGCTGGGTTTAATGCTTGAATCGAGAAAGCGTCTGCAGGATATTGAATGAGTTGTTGGAAATTCGCTTAGAAGTTAGTTGAAGATTGAGGGTTTTGTTGAATTCAGTTTGGATTTGTTGATATTGGTTGGAAATTTGTTTCAAAGATTGTTATAGATGTAGGATTTTGTTTAATTTTATCAAGATTATGTTGGGTTTTATGAGTTTCAACTGTTCTTTTTGAGATATCGTTTTACTTGATAAAAACATTCTGAGGCAAGCTAGTGTTCGGTAAACACAAAGTTTCATCTGTAGAATAGGTTTTTATTCACAATAAACACACATTATCTTCTAGAATATTGTGAATTAGTTTCAGACTAAAGGATTGAGTTTTTACTATCCTTTTTAATGCTTGTTTTATGATTGTATCATCCAATTAGGTAGGAAAGTGATAGTCGTGAGCTGTAGCATGTATCTGTTCAATCAATTTGAGATAAGCTGCGTTCTCCTGGGCGTTCTTTGTAAGGGTGACCGATTAGATTGGTTAGAAAAAATACACTGTTCTCTGCTGTAAAATCACTTCCCGGTGGTTTGGTACCTACATAAAACTGTAGGTCCAGGTCATCAATCGCCATCATCCAAATCATTACCCACGCACAGGTCTCAGACCTATTTGTGCTTCATCCTCAAAAAAATCTTATTGACCGGTGAAACAATTTTCAATAGACCTAACTTATAGTTTATTTGATAGCCTATTATTTGCCAATCGCTTTCATTTAAACAATTGTATAAAACATCTTTTGACATCATTCTGTAGATTTTCTTTTCGAGGGTGAAATCGACATAGGTCTGAAACCTGTGCGTGGATGAGTTGGATGATGGTGATTGATGAGTTGGACCTACAGTTTTTTAGGTGAGTTCTAAACCACCGGGAAGTGATTTTACAGCAGAGAACTTTGTATATTTCAAATTGTTTCAAGGTGTTGAGTTCGTGTCCTTTAGATTTTATATGCGAATGATGTATAGGTAGGTTGTGATGTCAGTAAAGACATGCCGATCTAGGACGCCTTTGAAGATGACTACATGACTTGAAAACGATTGGCCTGAAGTGATTAAAAATATCTATTCTCAATTAAATTGACTGCAAGACGTGTAATCTACCATAAAAAGTTGATATAAACAACGCAGATCGTTATGGAACAAGAAATCTAGGAACTTTTTTCATTTTACAGCGAAAAACAGAGTATTTTTTCTGGCCAATCCAGTCGTTCACCCTTACAGTGAGGGCCCAGGAGAGCGTTGCTTATCTAATCTGTTTGAACAGATATCTGCTACGGCTTATGGTTAACACTGCCTCAGTGTATATCTAAAACGTGTGTTTAAAAGTTCACATGTGTGAGATGTGGTTGTTTGATATTGACTTCATACTTTACAGAACAATAAATACTTCAAAGAAATTCAATTATAGATATTTATTTTTAACATACAACACTCCAAAACGGCATCGATGTTTTTGGATTAGATTTCAGACAGTAGAAGTCATATTGACACCGATATGGAGGTACCGGTACGTTAAACTATGCATGCATGTGACCCAGTGAAAGTGGATAGCATTTATGAGCTGTTCAAGGTCTTTGTCCCATATGTTGACTGTCTCAACATTTTCTACAGTCGTTTATACCTATTTATACCACGTTCTATGTATAGTTTCGATTTGGTTGAAGGCTGTCAGCATCCGCATATTATTGTGAAAGGAAGCTCTGAAAATTCTAGTCTTCAAAGCAAATTGAGAGATAAATGAGAGCGAAAGAGATGGTGAGAATGAGGGAGAGAGATGATAAATTCAGAAAGAGTGAGAGAGATTGGATGAGAAAGTGTGATGTAGGGAGTGACTGAGAGGTAAAACGTGTTTTATGAATAATTTTGTAAGTGTCTGAGCTTCGATTAAAACTTACAACATGTACACTGTTGTACGTTACAACATTATCACTCAATTCCAGGCCTGCAATTGTTCTTTTCTTGCTCTTCTTACATCTTTTTTCCTTTCCCTTCTGCATCTACTTCTTGAGCATCATCATCATCTTCCTCTTTTTCTTATTCCAAGTACTCATTCTTTTTCTTCCATTTCGATCTTCTTTTTCTCCTTCTTCTTTGTCTTCTTTCCTCTTCCTCCTTCTTATTGTTTTCCTTCTTCCACATTCTCTTTCCTACATTTTCTGCGTCCTTCTTCTTCCACCGTTCCCTTGTGGATTGGGCACTGATGATGATGATGATGATGACAATGACAATGACAATAATGTAGACATTGATACACTTCTTGTCTCTCATTGACTTCTTCCTGTCTATGGTTATACACTTATTTTTCTCCTTTTTTCCATCTTTGTCTTATTTTTTTTTTTTCTCTCTATCTTCGTCTTCCTCCTCTTCCCCCACCTACTCCTCCTCCTCCTCCCCCAATTCCTCCTCCCCCTCCCCCATCTCCTTCTCCTCCTCCTCCTACTCCTCCTCCTCTCCCTCCTCGTCCATCTTATCTTCTTTTCCTTCTCACTTTCCCTTCACTCTTTTTCATCCTCTTATTTTTGCCTCCTCCTTCTTCTTCTTCTTCTTCCTCCTCCTCCTCCATCTTATCTTCTTTTCCTTCTCACTCTTTTTCATCCTCTTATCTTTGCCTCCTTCTTCTTCTTGTTCGTCTTCATCCTTCTACATTATTCTTCTTCCTCCACTTCTTCTTTCTTCTCCTTTTTCCCATCTATTTTCCTTCTCCCACTTTTCCATCATTTCATCATTCGCTCCTCCTTGTTATTCTTCATCATCCTTTCTCCTTCTTCTTCCTCCATTTTCTCAGCTTTTCCTTTTTTTCATCCATTTTCTTCGTTTTTTTCTTGTTCTTTCATTTTTTCCATTCTTCCTTTTCTTATTCCTCCATTTTCCTAGTTTTTTCTTGTTCCTCCATTTTCCTAGTTTTTTCTTGTTCCTCCATTTTCCTAGTTTTTTCTTGTTCCTTCATTTTCTTAGTTCTTCCTTTTTCTTGTTCCTCCATTTTTCCGTTCTTCCTTTTCTTGCTCTTCCTTTTCTTGTTCCTCCATTTTCTCCGTTCCTCCTTCTCTTGTTCCTCCATTTTCTCCGTTCCTCCTTCTCTTGTTCCTCCATTTTTCTTTCTTTGTTTTTTCTTGTTCTTCCACAGTCACCTTGTAGATTCATGACTGACAATGATGATAATAAAGAAGAAGAAAATGATAAGAAAAAGGAAACGTTGCCAAACTTCTGTCTGTCATTAACTTTGTCGTCTACATTTCTGCTGCCTGCTATTGAACAAGCAAATGGCTATGAAGACACCCGGCCCTGCTTGCCTGCCTGCATCAAGTTGTACCTTGAATTTTAAATTGCCAGCCCACGTAATTTCACCCGATGTTTTATTTCCACTGGAATTGTTGCGTCACCAACATTTTTGGTTGCAGTCTGTCGTCATTCCGCCAAGAGATAAAAAATACTTCTACACATTACTCATTCATTAGAAAGGTATTACAATGGAAAATAGTTGTCACGAAAAACAACTTGTTTTCAATGTCATGAAAACATATTATTGTTTTTAATATATTATATTCAATACATAGTAGTCTTCTTGTTGGATTGTTCCAAAATTTTTATTTTTGAATTGTAGCTTTCGCGTTTTATTGTTCAGCAGATACTAAAACAGCGGTTCTAGTTATGATGAATGCTTTCAGTACTAGAAGTATTGCCTATTGTGTAGTAACTCGTCTTATCATTTTGAAAGATATTCACTTGAGAATTTTATTTACAAGAAATTAACGATGTATTTGGATGTTATCAAATTTTGAAGTTTTGCGCCATATTGTGAGCTGATATCACAGCGTATAAAAGAGCAGCTTGTTCTATGCTATGTGTCTGTATGAACACTATTAGCTTCTAAAATTGTCAGTTGTAATGACTTTGGTGAGAAAAAATAAAGAATTGAATTGAAATTGAAAAAAAATTGAAAATGCCACACCCCACCATTTTTTCAGTCCTCAAAAACGGAAAAACATTGATTTTAATAATAACCTTGGCTTCTATGAACTGAGTTTCATGATTTGAGACGTTTTACACTTTTCTCAGCGATGAACTTTTGAAAATTGCTGATGAAAGTTGATGCACCTTCAGAAATTGAACCTCTTTTTGAAAGAATGACCACAGTTAATTTTATTATCATTCGCAACAAAAAACTTTCTTTTTACTAAATAATTCAAAATAAAATTAAATGTTTTTTCTTCATATATATGTTCTCACTTCTAAGATCAATGGGAAATAATAAAAATTATGGTAATTTATTTCCAATTGATTTTAGATTAATTACAGCTGAAACTACTTAACAAGGTCTGGAAAGCCATTCTATTGATTGGGTATTCCTCTATCATCCCAAAAAGGACATCACTGTTGATGAGCTTTTCTTCACCACGATCCTATCTACTCTGATTATTAATTTCTACGATATCCCATTCTCTTCAAACCCGGGCTCGATTACAAAAGGCGGTATCTATTACGTATCCGATATCTGAAAGGAATGAACAAAGTCTTTTAGTTGAATGAAAAGCATAAATTTGAGAGGTTCGAGCAGTAGAGTGAGAAGGAAACATAATATTTTCAATGAAAACTGTCTCTGTTCTTCGGGAAAATTGAATAATGGATTTTCCCCGCTATTCTTGGCCGCTAAGAGGCATTCATCTCTGAAATCTAAGCAGCAACAAGATATTCGCTCTAATTGGCCAATTATTTTCAGTACCCGGCGACGTCTTTCAAAATACCGTTAATCCGAAAATGTCTCCGACCCCAAACCCCCTTTTTAACTCCCCTCCCCCCACCAAACAGTAGGAAACGGGTTTCGCTAAATAAGATAAGTGGAAAAGTTTTTGAACCCACAACTGAAGTGCCGAAGATTTTTGTGGTTTTGCAAACGACTAATATGATGATAGTTGAATAATTTTGGTCTTTTTCAAATAATGAAGAAAGATGAATGGATGGACTTCCTTTTATAATAATCGAAAACGATACTGCAATGAAAACATCAAAAGTGAATGATACTCCACGTTGTTATTTTACCAGTTATTACTGAGGACTACTTTATGATGATGAGGACTACTTTATGAAGAGGAAACATTGAATGACAGTTAATGGCGGAAAAGAAAAAAATGGTTAAAGAAAGAAAGATATCAAGATGAAAATGGCAAAAAGTGAATGACACTCCACTTGCAGTATATTGCTCTTTCCGTTGTTAGTGCTGCAGATCCTGTAATTTAGAGGTCAACTCAACTTTATAAACAATTTTGTTTTCGATTCAAAATCTAGAACTCATTTCTTGATAGAATATTGATGAAAAAATGATAGTTTTTGCTTCAAATCAGATTTATTACATTTAAATTGTGGTTGTGCTTTATTCTCGATCTTGTGGTAGCTGGTCAATTTTGGGATACAGTAAATGAGTAAATAGTAACAGTAAGTCTATTATCAATATTACAGCTGATGACATTGTTCAAAATTATTGTCCCAGTTTTGACTAAAGGTTATGCTTAAAGGAGGACAATCTGTTTGTTAATTTATTGAAAATATAGCAACTTTTTTCTAGAGCAATGAGAAGACCAAAGTAGAATCCATTTTTTATTCTACAGTACTTGAGGTCTTAAATCCAGTCTGCTAAATTTTTTTTAGGATGAAGCCCACATAGGTCTGAGACCTGTGCGTGGGTAATGAGTTGGATGGTGGTGATTGATGAGCTGGACCTACAGTTTTAGGTGAGTTCCGAACCACTGGGAAGTGATTTTACAGTAGAGAACCGTGTATTATTTGCTGGCCAATTTAATCGGTCACCATTACAAAGAGTGCCAAGGAGAACGCAGCTTATTTCGATCTGATTGAACAGATACCTGCTACGGCTCACGGCTATCACTTCCCATACTAACTGTAATGACCAAATTACCAAAGTATTACCCATTTTTTATTTTACAGTATTTGAGGCCTTGAACCCAGTCTGTAATATATCACTAACAGTATTACCAATATAACTATACTGTGTTATCATACACAAATACCTTAGAATCTTTATAGTGGATCTTGATAATTTGAAATATGGCAATTGGAGCAGCTGGATCATTATGTTCTGTGTTTTCCTCATGAATATTTTTGACCACAAATTGAATATGAAGTACAGTACTTCCTCAATAATTATCTCCTATTCAATAATATAGATTCTTTTAATTTGCTTTTCCTCGAATATAGAGTCCTACTTTCTTTATATAACATTTGAAAATTCATTCATTTTACCAGTAAAGATCAGTAAAGAATTGCAAACTACATTTTCGTATCTCTTCCAAATGCTTACGGTGTTTGAAGTGTCCGATCGTTTTGAATATCCAAAAATATCTAGTATAGGCAAATAGGGAAGTTTAATTATTTAATTAATAATCATCACCTTCATTCTGAGTAAGGATCCATTTCAATTTTCACTAACATTTTCCCTTCTCCCCACTTCTCTACCATCAACTTCTCCCTTCCATCTTCTCCACTTCTACTTCTCATTTCTCTTGGTGAGAGGGCGGTACAACTGACTTCTCATGAAATACACCACTAGAATTTTTCATTGCTCTCATGTTTTATTAATATTATTCTTATTGCCGTACAAATAACTATAAGCAGTATATAGTGGGTAACTTAACTAAAATGAACAATATTTCTAAAATATTAATGTTCTTTCCACAAAATCTTTCTTAGTAATGGCGAAGGTGATATTGTGGCGGGTATCCATAATGAATAATAGGGCGAAATTGTCACAACCACATTTATTAAAACTTCGAGAAACTAGTTTCGGTTGTTACACAATTATCAATCTCAATCAAACTCAACCGAAACTAGTTTCTCGAAGTTTTAATAAATGTGGTTGTGACAATTTCGTCTTATTATTCATTTCCACAAAATGTTTACATAACTACCACTCAATTTGAAATAAATATACAACATTATATTAATATAATATACAATTTAATATTATAGGGCTATTATAACATCAAAAATGGGGTTAGTTTTAGACAATATTTGTTTTTCAAACACATGTCTTATCACCGGAATATAATAGAGAGAAAAAGAAAAAGCCTTAATTTAAATATTCATGTTAACCAAACCTTTGCTGTAGGAATCAATGTAAGGAAAACCGATTCTTTTCGATGAATTACCTAACTTTCAATTTGCTCTTCATTTTCCTTTCTTAAAATTATTCTATTCTGCATCTCCACTATCATCAACTTACATTTTTACACTTTACATTCATACTCCACTCTATTAATTCACCCTCTACCTATAATTTACATTAGTCACCCTACCCTATCTTCTTCTTTGTTTTTCTTTCAACTGCAATCTCCGATTTCAACAGCCTTTCATATTTCAACACTTCTCACCCTTTTCGATAAAGAAACTCCACATACTCTATTGTTTCCATACATAATTATCAAAACGGTGAGCACCCACTCATTCCAACTGTAAACGGAGATAATTCGGCGACAACTTCGGTCGTCTCTTCCACTTGCAACTTGTGTGAAGTAGGCCTTTCTGTTGTCAACTAACACGGTTCATTGTTCAAAGAGCTGATTGGAGCGTTGGAGGTCGGTGCACACGAGCGAGTAGCAACTTCTCCCCCTTAGCAACCAAGGTGGGTGAAGAAGGGGAAGTCTTGCCAAACGGAAATCATTGAAGGGTGCGAACACTTCGACCGTGCAAGGCGATTAAGAAGGACGAAGGAGGAGCAGGAGGAGGAAGAGGAGCAGAGGAAGAAGAAAACGAAAAAATAAGAAAATCAGGTGGTAGGGGGGTGAAGATGATGAAAGAGATGGAGAAAATGGAAAAGAAGAAGATAGAGAAGATGGAAAAGGAGAAGATAGAGAAGATGGTAAAGAAAAAAGTAGAGGAAATGGAAATGAAGAAGATGATGATGATGATGATGATGAAGAAGAGGAGAAAGAAGGAGAATAAGGAGGAGGAGGAGATTAAAATTGAGTAGATTTGAAGAAAATGGAGAAGAAGAAATTGATGGTGAAGTAGAAGAAGATAAAGTCGGAGGAGTAGGAGAAGAAGAGGGAAAAAAGAAGATGATAAAGAAGAGGAGGATGGAGGAAAATAGAAGAGAATAAAATAGAAAAAAATTCAGAAGGATAAGTTGAAGATGATGATAATGAAAAAGAAAAAGAGGGTGGAAAAGAAAATAGAAGAAAAGAAGGAAAGGATGAAGAAGGAGAAAATGGATGAAAAGAAGAAAATGCAGATGAAGGAGATGAGAAAGGAAGAAAAGAAGAAAATGATGATGGAGTAGAAGAAGAAGTTGGAGAAGTAGTAGAAGAAATAGAAGAACGAAGAAGAAAATGAGAAGAAAATGCAGAGAAAGAAAAGAAAATTGTAGAGATGATGAAGGAAATGGCGGAGGAGGAGGAGGAGGAGGAGGAGGAGGAGATAAAAGAAGAAGGGAAAAGGAGAGAAATAGAAAGAATAAGATGATGTATGAGAAGGAGGAAGATGTGGAGAAGGAGGAAATGGAAAAGGATAAGAACAAGATGGAGGAAGAGGTGGAGAAGAGAAAGAAGAGGGAGAGGAAGAAAAAGAAGAGAAAGAAGAAGAAGAGAAAGAAGAAGAAGGGTAAAGAAAAAAGAAGGAAAGAATAAGATGATAGAGGAGATGGAAGTGGATGTGGAGAAGAAGGAAATGGGAATGGAGGAAGAGGAGAATAAGAGAAGGAAGAGGAAGAGAAAGAAAAAGAAGTAGAAGGGGAAAAAATAAGATGATGGATGAGAAGAAGGAGGATGTGGGGAAGGAGAAAATAGGAAAGGTTAAGAATGGCGGAAGAGGTAGGAGAAAGAAGAAGAGAAGTGGATGAAGAGGAAGAAAATGAAGAGTTGGGGGAATATGGAGGAGAAAAAATAAGAGGCTGTAGAAGAAAAAGGGTGGAATGAGCGTGAAGGGGTTAAGATGTTGGCTAATGCTTAGCAAACAGAACGGAACAAATGGAACAGACAAAATTACACCGGAAATTTTGGGATGGCTTGGCGAAGAGGCTGCTCGAATTTCTCCAGGTTTCTCAGATGAGCACTGAGAGGCGAGCTTAGAACAATCTTGTGCTGCTCTCTGTTGATGTTCATTCCAGCATCAAAAGGGGAGAACACTAACTAGGGGACTCGAATATTTGAGGTCAATATCTACACTACACCAATAATATAGTATTGCTTATGTACGTAATTTACCACTTTGAGGGAAAAAATATGTGATATTTTTAGGGTAAAATGAGCCGTAAAATATACCGTAAGCCGTAGCAGGTATCTATCTGTTCAATCAGATAGAGATAAGCTGCGTTCTCCTGGACACTCTTTGTAAGGGTGACCGATTAGATTGGCCAGCAAAAAAGACATTGTTCTCTGCTGTAAAATCACTTCCCGGTGGTTCGAAACCCACCTAAAACTGTAGGTCCAACTCATCAATCACCATCATCCAACTCATTATAGATCTCAGTTCTATGTGGGCTTCATCCTAAAAAAATATCCAATGTATACAGATGAATTGCCAATATATCCTGAAATTAAATAACCAATATGCAGGCTTTTTAAAATTCTTGGAGTTTTCAGAATAGCTTTGGGAATGCTCCATTCAGAATTGAAGGTGGCGAAAGCTGCTGCTATCTAACGAACGTTAAAGCTATCTAGCTCATAAAATATGAGCTTGAAAAAAAAATAGAACTTCATTTCACACTTGACATTGAATAGAAAACATGATACTCCATTGAATTATAATACTTCATTAAAGCTTGTAGGCAAGCAAGAAAAAGTCCAAAAAAATGAACCAGTTTTACTCAGCCTCTTCCACTTGGGGAGTTTTACGTTTAATAATAATAATAATACTTCATTTCACACTTTACATTAAATACAAAACATGATACTCCATTGATGAGTTTTTTAATAATTGTAATTTTTTATGACTTGTACACCTAAACATGTAAGTTAAGCTTCGTCTAGTGTTTAATTTCTCACATGTGACATTCATATGTATATTTTACATGTTTTTGACGACGCCTAATGTGATGTTCTATTTTTATAACGGCGAATTAAGATTCTTGATTCAACTGAAGTACAGAGACAGTTGTAAAACAATGCAAATGTGAAATTCGATACCTTCAAAGAAAACATGTGTGGGAGTGGCCATCTTATCGAATATGCTGCTTTGTATAAAATAAATAGAAGTTAGAATAGTTGAAGTAATTTTTTAAATAAGTTACAATAATTTTCAAAATATATAAAGTTAAATGTGAAATAATGACCCAAAAACAAGTTTTCTCAAGTTCAAGTTTATAAACCTGGTTAATTGACCAAGAATCAAGCATTTTTTTCAAAGAATACTTGTAGATAATTTAATAATGAAAAAATGTTAAAAAACCCAATAGCAAAAACACACTCACGTTACATACATACTGCGTTTATTGAATGGAAATGCACTAATTTTTCATAGTTTTATTTCCTATGGAGTTCGGTTTATTAAAATCCTTATTTTATGATGTTTAGTTGTGTTTCTGGCTCCAAAAAAGAAATCATCATACAGGTTTTCAGAAATCATAAATTGATATCAGAAGTAATATCATAATATTAATAGACATTGAATCATAATATTTATATGTGATAGCACATCATAGTATATTGTGACATTATTTCGAGCAAACTGAATTTTTCTGAAGTAGAGATGAAGCGATAAAAGGAGCACAATAAATATACTGAGTCCAGAATTTACATATCAAAGACACATTAGAAAAAAGGAATATATAAAAACGGAGGAAAATGAAGGTGGGATGTTTAGCATTTATAACTCAGACATGTTGAGAAAAAAAAAATGTATACACGGAGAAATTTGTGGGTGGGATGTTGTAGAGGGGTTTGGAATTAATGGGTAGGAAAGATACATTGAGTGAAAAATATGGAAGGAGTTTGGAAATGTTTACACGGAGGGAGAGGAGGAGAAGATTGAGATAAAGATGGAGAAGAGATGTAGAAGAAGATGGTGGAGGAGGAGGAGGAAAATATGTATTTAGAAGCAAGTGAGATAGATAAAGGAGCAAGAAGGCTGACGAAAGACTAACCGAAATCTATGCAAATTCAATTCCTAGCAACTGCCGCAGTCTCAGAAAATAAAAAAAGACGAAAAAAGAAGCTGCAGTCTCCTCTTTTCGACCCTGTTTTGAATAACAATATCAATAGACTCCGTTCGTTCACATAAGCTATGGCATTATGACCTTGGGCCTTCTTGGAAAACATAAAACTTCTTGTATCAAATAATGGTTATCCCGCTTTGGATTGGAATGCCTTGCACCTGAATCGTATATAAAATTTATCTACGCATCCAACTCGTAAAATTTCGTTTGATATTATCTTGTGGATGCATGTAGAATTATATTTTCTATTCATGTGTTGGGGATCTTTTCTCTTAAAAATTTTCCAATGTGTTTTTCTGGACTGATTTGGGTATTTATTGAAGACGCTCTAAGCACTATGGGCAGGCCTACCCAAACTCTGTTGAAAATCTTGTTTTTAAACATTTTAGTTGTCATTTATTCTGAAAATTGTGAAAATTTACAAATAAATTCATTTGTTTTGGCATTAGCTGTAAGCCTCTATTATTTGTAATTTTCATGTATTTGAAATAAATGAATAGTTTTCACCAATAAATGTAAAAAACGTTCAAAAATCGTTACTTTTTCCATTACGCTTCGCAAGATTGTCTATTGAATTGGTTGTTTATTGGACACTGCACAAACGGTGCACAAATCTTCTATAAGAGAGAAAGATTATAAGAGAAAGATTCTCCCTTAGAAAATTAATTGATAGAAATCAATTTTTGTAATTTTTTTTCAAATTCCCAAAACTGATCTTTTAAGTAACATTTTGTTGAATATATTGAAGGATTCATAGAAGTTTGACAATCCAAGTACTAATTTATTGATTTATTTTGTCACGTTTCTGGATTCATTAAAAATCGTTAGGAGTTTGAAAATTCACAACCTCATTCTTATAACCTAAGTTCATGTTAATTCTGGTAACAATTAATATCTCAATAGAACATCACCCTCTCGTTATCAATGAACTGAGTTTGTTGATATTAATTGGTCGAGCATTCATTCTTATTTAATAGTATACTGAACATATGCTGGCTCAGAACCAGTTTTAGATTCTGTATACATTGTTTAGCCCACAAACGCCATTCAATGTAAATTATTTGCAATATTCCTGTTTAGGTTATGTTACAATAAGCCGGTTCGCCGGTGAGCTGTCTTCATCTGTTTGATATCCAGTCAGGCTTAGTTGAATCTACTATGTTTTATAGTTGGTAATGGAAGAAGAAAATAGGAATGTTGAGAATTGAAAGAATCTGGTAGAGATGGATGAAAAACTGTAGATAGCATACACTCAATCCCGTTTTTGAAAATATTAAACTTGAGTAGTCACGTGGTTATTTATTCTACTTCCACTTCTCCATTTTCTTATTTTTCTATTCTTTTACCTTCAACTACCTCGTCTTCCCCTGGAGAAGCAGCTCTCCATCTTCTTGTTCTTCATCAACCTCTTCATGTTCTTCCCCACCTCTATATCTTCTTCGTTTTTTCTCCTTCTTTTTATTTTCTAACTCCTCGCCCCCTCCAACCACCCACGTTTCCTCCTCCTCCTCCTCCTTCTCCTCCTCCTCTTCCTTCTCCGCCGTCATCTACTTCTTTCTATTATTTTTCTAGTCTTCTTCGTGGCTATGTTCTTGCTTCCTGTGTTCAGTCCATACTTTTTCAGGTTTCTTTCTCTATTTTCCATTTATTCTTGTGTAATATATCCTTGAGCTCTCTTCTAGGTTAGGCTCCCTCAACTCAAGGGAGGTTTGAAAAGCACTCAAATGAAAGGCGTTTCAAGGCTCCTTTCAAATAAGAAAAGTCTAAATAATCTAAGTTTCGTAAATAAGGATCATTGCGCAAATAGACACCCATGCATGTAGATGTGATACAAGTGACTTTTTTCTAAAGAACATGAATGCATTGGACTTCACCCTCACATCTATTTCCGCGGTTTTATCAATTTCTCTGATTATCATTGCACCAGCTCTAACTGATTCTTAAATTCAATAGTATCGTAATCACCAAGTGAATTTTTGTGTAAAACATAAATAAACTGAACCTCACCCTCACTTCTATTTGCGCAGTCTTATTCATTTCTTTGTTTCACAAAAACTCACTCAACGTCTGCTTTTATTTGCGTCGGGCCTAACTAATTTCTAAATACACAGCAATAGTGTCATAATCACCAAGTGGGCTTTTGTGTAAAACATAAATTAATTGAACCTCACCCTCACTTCTATTTGCGCAGTCCAATTCATTAAATGTTTCACAATAGTCACTGTATGTCACCAAACGTATGTTTTGGGCCTAACTGATTCCCTAAATACATTATTATGGAAATCATCAACTATTGGCTTTTTGTGGAAAACAGAAATAAATTCGAGCTCAACCTCACGTCTAACATTGAAAAAAAAATGGATGCTATATTTGCGTGGATTAAATGCACCAATAGCAAAACCTAAAGCAGAAAAAAATTTAAAAAAAAAAAAATACTTTTTAGTGAAATAGTGAAGTTGTAAAGTCTAGCACCCTAGTCCACATTAGTACGCCACCAAACCTATGTTTTGGTCTGATACCAAAATAATAGCATCGTAATCACCCAGTAATTGCTGAACTCACTTTCTTCGCCATTGTAGTTCCAACGCTCCTTGGGTCGGCGTCTCAAGATTTATATCGTGATAATTTAGTTTGGTTCGCCTTTCTTGTATGCTTTTCAACGTCTGCGCATGCGCATTGTGGTTGGGCAGCTCGCGGTTCTTTTGGCTTTCCCCGCAATGTATTTTAGCACTGGAGCGTGGACATGAGACCAGTCTCTAAGTTCACTTTCACTGTAGATCCGCCTACAACCGTAATAACCTCACCCAAACACAACACAGTGCACATGCACTACTTTAAATATAACATACTTATACACAATTGCACATGCTGATAAGACTCGATATTGTACCGTACTTCAATAAAGTCATCGAGAATGTGATAAAATTCGTTGCAAATTCTACTGAATTTTATTTTGAAATTGACATTATTTCATTCAATTTTTTTTTTTCATTCAAATTTATTTCCTTTATGTTATACACAACAGTGATCAATTTGAAATAAAACATAATGCTACAAAATAACAATTTAAGGAAAATAACCTGCAAAGACCGGCATGTCTGAGTGCAGGTAATCTAAAAACTAATACTATATTATAAAGACAAATAATATAACTGTTACAATATGAAAGAAAAGAGAAGAAAAAAGGAAAGAAGAGAAATAATATGTAGCTTTCAACTTGGATATGAAGAGAAGTAAACAACTGATAAACATAAGGATATTATAATAGTTGTCTCATCGATTATTGAAAAAAAAATGATGCTATGGTAGGTCGAATGAACATATGATTTATCTGAATGACAGCTGGGAGAACTTCGGTATTAATATTTAGTATTTAATATGTTACATAATATTAACATTAAATCGAAGTGTTAGCATTTATGAAATATATATTTAGTTTCATTTGTCTTGACTCAAATAAAGTCATCGAGAAAGTGATAAATTTTGTTTTAAATTCTTCTGAATTTTTTTCCTAGAATCATTTTATTTTAAAATTAACATAATTTAGTTTCATTTAGTACCATGGAAATGTTTTGCAATATAAAGTATCTGGAGACAGTGTAAAATTAAAATAATGTCTCAAGTCTCATGTTTAAAAATTATTTTGCATCAATAATTTATTATTGATCATAGGAAGAGTGTGAATAAGCAAAGCTTGAAGCTACTGTGCTCTGCTGTATTCTACAGGCTACTATGTTCTGCTGTATTCTATAGACACCTATATTCCATCATGCAAGCCACATTAGATTTTTTCCAAAATAATTAAACTTGAGTTCTGCTTCTGGACAATAGAGTTCTCTTTCAAAAAGTGAGAGTTTTAGAAACATTTGCCATAAAAAATTGAACCACCAATAATTTGGATCCCACAATCGATTGGGAAATGTGAAAATACTAGACACTTTTTTTATTCACTTCTCATTAACTTCTCTATTCAATTCCAACACCTGAATTTAAACTTCTTAAGAATATTATTCTTCAAACATAAATTTGTTTATCGTTTGGCAAGTCAGTCAGGAGAGATATTGGCTTTGTCTGACTGCCGTATTTGCCAGCTCATTTAGCGTTGATGCACCTAGAGGGCGAACTAGTTTTACACCTAATGTTTTTGATTATGTTTACACTTTAAAATCCACTCTCAATGTTGTCACTTGAAATACACTTCTAAATTTAAATGTAAATATTCAAACTCTAATTAACGGTGAACTCCCATTTACAATTAGAATTATATTTTATACATTACAATTATAATTACAATTAACAACAACAGAATTATACATGAGTAATGAAAATATCAGTTCTTGGATTTCTTGTTCCATAACGATCTGCGTTATTAATCTTAAACTTTTGTTAAATTAAACTTTTTGTTGTAAATTCAACGGCTTGCAGTCAGCTTTAAATTTTGAATATATAATAAATGTACTCAAATTTTGCAAAATGTTTTTTGTTGTAAACTTTTGTTGTAAATTTAACGTCTGACAGTCAGTTTTAAATTATGAATTTCGCAAGATACCAGTACATTTATGATATATTTCCAATTTAAAACTTGAAATACACTTCTAAATTTAAATGTAAATATTCAAAAACTAACTAAAGTTGAACTCTCATTTTCAATTAGAATTACATGTTATACATCATTTATAATAATTATAACAGTTGACAACAACAGAATTATACATGAGTAATTAAAATATCAGTTCTTGGATTTATTGTTCCATAACGATCTGCGTTACCAATATTAACTTTTTGTTGTAAATTTAACGACTGACAGTCAGTTTTAAATTATGAGTTTCGCAAGATATGAGTACATTTATTATATATTCACAATTTAAAACTGACTGCTAGTCGTTAAATTTACAACAAAAAGAAAATATCAGATTTCTTCTTTTTATTGATGAGGTGATATTGTGTCCATAATGAAAAAAATCTGGCTCTACATCGTGTTTCAATTACTGAAATAATTGGTGAAGAAATGTTTTCGGAAGTGTTCCCGAGTCCTATTCAAACAGTACAGTGTACTAGATTGAACAAAAGCTGCTGACATTAGTCAAGAGGCATGACTATTGGTCCGGAAGACATGAGCATCATGCTGGCAACAGAATAGACTTGACTGGCGCGTTATCCGAATATGTGGGTCGTTTAAAAGCGTGGTCACATCTTGGCAGCGTTCAAAAACACGTCCTGCTTTTGGCAACCGTCATCTAACAGCCAACGGCCTGTTACTGAACTTCTATCAGTTTTGGACCTTACTCCTAACCAGAAATAATACGGTTAAATGGGAGCTAACATCGAACTTTACTAGAAATGTGATTATGAAGTTGGTAAGTTAATTTCTCATCAACTTTCAAACTAAGAGAAAGAAAGGAATATTGAAAGTTGGAACTCGTGATTTGGGTTTGTGTCAGAAATATGATTATTTTATAAAATTGAACATGATTTTTTTAATAATTGGAGTTGATAACTATAGATTTTTAGACAAAAATTTGAAATTTTGATTTCTTAATGGATTTGTAAACTTATATCAATTTTGGGCCATACTCCTAACCCGAAATAACACGATTAAATGGAAGCTAACATCGGCCTTAACAAGAAATATGATTATCAAGTTGGTAATGTTCATTTTATATTAACTGTCCAACTGTTCATTTCCATTAACTGTCGAAGAGATAACACTAAATATTGGAATCTGGAACTCAATATTTGGGGCTGTGTCATCAGAAACATGATTATTTCTTTGGTTATTCGTAATTATTGAGTGAGTAAAGTTTATTTTCCATAGATTTTCGTTCAAAAAAGTTCGAAATTTGGAACTCTTAGTGCTTTTGTACAAGCAGCTATGATTGGTGGCTGCTACAGTTGTCAAATAACTAATCATAGTAATATATATTAAAACCAATTGAAAATATCATTTGAGCTAATTTGTAATACTCATGATTCAAAACCTATATTTTGATCGTGCTAGTGTGGAAGGTGCTAGTGTGATATTATGAGTTGATATTTCTGTCAGACTTCCGACAGCAAAAAGTTGTAGGAAAATCGTGCTAGTGTGAAAGCGGTCTAATATGAAAATCCTATCCCGTCGCAACCTTGTTTTGTTTGCCTAATCTTTGACAACATTCCATTCGCCACAAGTAAATGGAACTGTGTTCTTGTACTGCAAAGTCACTTACATACTCTGCAGCTTTCGCTATCCAATATCGAACAAATCCTTTCCTTACTCGTGGGAAAAGGTCAGCATGCCTTGAAAATCGTGTACTTGTGATTTTAAGCATGGTTTTCTTGAGACAAACATGTTCGTATAGAGACAATATAGGGCTACTTATGGCTAGCAGCATTACATGTTGAAGCATATCGGAACAAATCGTTTAATACTATATTGCGTACTAAATAGCCAAACACCATAATAAAAATGTGAATATATGGAGTTGTCCTATGCTATAGTTAGGCCTTTTTATGTTCTCTTCTAAATAATCAACCTGGATTTTTCTCACCCATTCTTCACTTGTAAACGGCTAGTCATAAAAAAATGATGAATAAAAAAGGTTAGTATTTGTCAATTAGCAATTTGTCAAGCCTCAGCAGGTATCTGTTCAATCAGATAGAGATAAGCTGCGTTTTCCTGGGTCCTATTGTAACGGTGACCGATTAGATTGTCCAGCAAAAAAGACACTGTTCTCTGCTGTAAAATCACTTCCCGTTGGTTCGGAACCCACCTAAAACTTTAAGTCCAACTCATCAATCACCATCATCCAACTCATTACCCTCGCACAGGTCTCAGACCTATGTGGGCTTCATCTTCCAAATAAAAAATTAATTCCACTTATTTAATTGAGCACCGGTTTCGTGGTCTCACTAGTCACATTTTCAATATTACTAAAATCTACTGATAGGCTAAAAAATAAATGGGTTATTGGTGAGTGCTGTTGTACTACAATTCTCAAATCATAATTACAATCTACAAGTAAAACTCTCTATTTTTGCAGTAATAAAAGATGCAGGTACTAATAAGACTAGATTAGAAATTGTGTTACAGGCCGGAGGGCTCATTCTCCCGGGTTGAGTGGTAGAGATGACCAAGAGTCCTAACTCCGCCATTGATAAAGTTAATTAATGTTGCCTTCCCGGTGGTTCGGAACCCACCTTAAACTGTAGGTCCAACTCAATCACCATCATCCAACTCATTATTGTACCCATGTACAGGTCTCAGTCCTATGTGGGCTTCATCCTCCAAAAAAAAAATTAATCTAACCCCTTTCCCTTTAATCACCTCCCGAAAAACCTGTATTAGAATGCAATCAAAAAATTTGTTACAGCTATCTTAATAATAAGCCAGATTTTAATAGTTAGTCTATGAATGTTAGAATCATATAGTTAATTATGAATGTTGAAATCATATAATTTTCTATAAATGCTAGAATCATATAATTATCTATTAATGTTAGAATCATATCTATGAATCTATGAATGTTAGAATCATATAAATTTCTACTCTTTTTCCAGACTAAACGTCTTTTTTACTTCATTTCAAGTGTTATCTAACTTCATGATTGCACATGCTTATCCTTCCATTAATTTGGAGCAACCAAGCAACTTTTTAATAGAAAATAAACCGAAACAACGGATTATCCAAGGACCCGAAGAATTTACATAAACGGTAATATTTATTATCAGTTTTGCTGGCAGGCCAATGCACCATTTAACTTCTTCGATTTCTATAAACATTATATACTTCCCGATTCACAAAAAAAGCTCTTGAAGAAAAGCGTTTAGTTTCTTCTTCATCTTTTTATTTTTCTTCTTTTCTTCTTCTTTTTATGTTCCGTTTTCTTCTTCTTCTTCTTCTTGCCTCAATTTTTTTCAATTTGATCATTGAAAATAATTTACGAGAATATTTCAACTCAATCGAATATATTTCATAATCTATCTCATACAATATTTTATATACACAATCAAAACAAAACACAAAATGTAAACGCTTGCACTGTAAAAATAAAGTGGATAGTTGGGCTAAGCAGAAGCCTTAGTAATATTCTTTAAATTTTTGTATTCGAAATCAGCTGTACAATGTTTTTTTTTTAGTTTAGGTTGAAGCCCACTTAGATCTGAGACCTGTGCGTGGGTAATGAGTTGGATGATGATGATTTATGAGTTGGACCTACAGTTTTAGGTGGGTTCCGAACCACCGGGAAGTGATTTTCAGCAGAGAACAGTGTCTTTTTTGCTGGCCAATCTCATCGGTCACCGTTACAAACAGGACCTATGAGAACGCAGCTTATCTATCTGATTGAACAGATACCTGCTACGGCTCGCGGCTATCACTTCCCTTGTTTTGTTTTCAACTCGCCTACACTAATCTAGATCCTATGGTGGCGAACTGTTTTTTATCATAATTATTTTCATATTCGACCCCTAAACTCCAAAATCAATAGCGATCACACTTTGAATGAGGAAGCTGTATACCAAGTTTCAAGAGTCTCCAATCTTTTCTCTCATGCACTAGAGCACAGACGAACAGACAGCGAACGACCCTGTCGGGTCCTTAATAAGAACCAAGTTTGAAGTATATTAAGCTTTTTAAGTCTATTAAGTTCTACCAAGTCTATCAAGTTTCAAGTACTAAGTATCCGGTACTATCAAATAAATTTTTATCCACCTGATAATAATTCTATTTTATTTAATTGGCAAAACAATATTATCAAGTTTCAACCTAGCAAACCACGAATTTCGGGCAAAAGCTACTTTTCTACAAGCTCTTTAGTGATGATGAAATGAACCAATTTTAATTGAGCAAACTGCATTTGTGTACTTAATGGCCTCGTCAAAAGGACCTGATAGAAATAAGAGACAACCAAAGTCAACTACAAAGCTGAATACCGCTATGCCGAGTCCACGGGGCCAGAGCTCAGTGCAATGGAGGAATTGAAAAGGATGGAGAAGGAACGATAGGAGGAATAGAGAAAGAAGGTGAAGGAGAAAAGGGGAGCAATGGAAATGCCATCTAAAAGCTATTTCAGAGGTGGGAGTTGGGCCCGTTAATTGTACGGATAATTGCGGGCCTTGTCAGCTGACTTTGAAGATGAGGAGGCGGTAGAGGGTAATGAAGAATAGAGGAGGAGGAGTAGAAGTAGGAGGAGGTGTAGAAATAAGAGGAGGAGGAGGAGGAGTGGTAGTAGTAGTAGGAGGAGGAGGAGGAGGATTGCTGAAGAAGGGTAAAGAAGAGAAATTATCTATGCCATTCAATGTGCTCTGCATCGTTCTTCGCATCTTCTTCCATTCCCGATTCTGTCGCGGACAGCTGTCACGTAACCCAAATTTGGAGATAGGATTTTGTTTATGTTGCATTTTCTGTTTTGTTAGTGTATGGTGAATAATCAGAAGGTTCCTTGATAGAGCTGGAAAACATTTCAAGCAGATGTTGAGAAAGCCTGACTGGGTGTTAGAAATCACCATCACAAAATGAATCACATACAATGGAATGGTGGCATTCATGCTGATCCAATCTGGAAGATGATTATCACCATCGCAAAATCAAACAGGCTGTGAAATGGTGTGTGATCAGAAGGTTTCTTGATAGGGTGTTTAAGATACAAAAGAAAGCAGTTAGGTGTATAGAAAGAGTAAATAGATTAGATTCATGTAGGCTGTTGTTCAAGAGACTTGGTCTCCTAACTGTACCCTGCTTATATGTGTATGAAGCTACTTTATATGTAAAAACGAATGATATTAATCAAAATCTTGACGTACATGATTATAATACAAGAAGCCGAGGAGATTATCACTTGGTGAGTCACAACAGTAGCTTATTCAAACAAAAACTTGGTTTTGTGGTAGGAAATTCTACAATAAGCTACCGCAGTTTTTGAAGAGTCTTGAAAATATAGAAATATTTAAAAAACAATTGAAAAAATATTTAAGATAAAGCTTTTTATAGTGTACAAGAGTTCCTTTCACATCAAAATTAAGCCTCACCTCAACTAATTGATATAGTAATTTTAGTATCTAGTGTATATGACTAGTGTATCTGAATTGTCTTGTACTCCTTTAGTGGAATCTCCAAGACGTGATCTACAAAAAAAAGTGCTTGAAAGCATTGATAGTCAGATGATTGAAGTCAGATGATAAAGAATCCGTATTGGGTGTTGGAATTGTGTGCTTGCTTGGAGTTGAAAAACATTATTTGGGACAGATGTTGAGGAAGCAGTATTTAGTGTTACAAATGTGTTGCTCCCGTGTTTCGGAGGACACGTTAAGCCGTCGGTCCCGGTTGCATATAAAAAAAGCAGTCGTTAAAAAAACGGCGAGGTGGAACTACCCGTAAGGGTCTCCCCACCACGAAAAGCCATACGAATTTACTTTAATGTGTTGCTTGCACAGTGGAGCATCCAATGCTTGCTAATAATCACCATCGCAAAATCAACCACATACTTCGAAATGGAATGAAATAAAAACATTTTTTGAGGCAGATGTTGTATTTTGTATTAGAAATGTTTTGTTAGGACAGTGGAGTATCCCCAACACTCCGTGATATAATAGTCACGATCACAAAATCGAAAACATGCCATGGAATGGTGTATAACGGATTGGCGCAGCGTAAATACAATTCCACAAATGATTATTATTTGATAATGTATCTTCAAATTGAGAAAAAATTCTATCTTATTCATAAATTGGTTTATTTTCCTTTTAAGAGCTTCCTCTGTGCAAGCACCCTCATTTATTTGAAATTTATTACATCAAGATGTGTTTTTTTTACGAAAGCTTAGTAGAGAGAATGGTGGTTCTCGTTCCCAGTTATTCATTAATTAATCAATATCAATCAATTAATATTAATCTATCAATTGAAAAAAAATTAGGATAGAATGATACTTTTTATTTGCCTACGCAATTTTACGTTCTATTCGATTTTTGAAAAAAATGCATCGATTTTTGAAAAAAATGCATCGATTTTTGAAAAAATGTTTTGATTTTTGAAAAAAATGTATCGATTTTTGAAAAACATGTATAGGCTACTTCACTTTTCTTTCTTCCGTTTTGGTACCTTTTCCTAATGAAAAGGAGTTAGTTATTCAACAAAAAGTATGATTTTAATAAGGGTACTTTTTCCTAATGAAAAGGAGTTAGTTATTTTTTTTAAAGTATGATTTGAACGATCAATAATTTTCATTGATATATTAGGCTATTCATTAAATTTTCCATGGAAATATAGGCTTTATTAAGTTTTGATTAAGTTTTCAATAGAGAAGAATGTATTGCCGTAATAGTGATGTTTTTTAAGGTTTTTTGAAAATCGAATTAAGAATTAAATCAAATATTGAAGTTATTAATGACAATTTTACAAATAATGATATGGTGATGATGATTATTTATTTTATATGATGCTGATAGATTGTCTCTTGAGAGTAATGTCATAGACTAACCATTAAAGGGTGAATAGCAGGTAATATATGCATTAATCAATATTTATTTCTACAATTTGAAACTGTTATCTTGAAATCAACTTCAACTGAAACTAAAGTATATTGTCTATTCTTACAAATAAATTCTTATTGTTGAAGTATAAATTAATTATCATTCATTATTGAAACAAAATCAATCAAATCAATCAAATAAGTTTATTTGTCTCAAGCACATGCCATACAAATGAGTTGCTTTCGCTTATATACCGATATCATGAATAATTAGTCAACAATCCGTTTTTACACAACTATACCATGAAACATCAAAGTATACAACAATGAAAATTAAAATAAAAATCTAGCATCAAAATTCACCGTTAATAATAACATATTCGAAAGTAATAACAATAACAATAATATCACAGCAATAATGTAGAACTACAATTTAAATATTTATAGAGTTCAGTGAAAATCTACCAACAGAGAACATAAAAATAAATAAATAACTATCAGGTACACAATTGTTATCCTTAAATTTACTTATTTATTGAAACAAAATAGATGTTGCCAAATTTCACTTAACTAACAATTGAGTCACAGTTTGACTCAAATTGTTATTATGATGTTGAAGATCCATCTTGTTCCCACTAATATGTAATATGAACTTGAAAAAACCAATTTTAAATGGAAATTAACTCACGTTATGGCGTGACGGCCGTTTCGCTCTGTTGTCTAGAGCATCGTCAGACGACCCACACTACACACTCTAATGTGTGTACTGTGAGTACTCACACATTACACACAGTACACACAGTACACACATTAGAGTGTGTAGTGTGGGTCGTCTGACGATGCTCTAGACAACAGAGCGAAACGGCCGTCACGCCATAACGTGAGTTAATTTCCATTTAAAAGTGGTTTTTTTAAATTCATATTACAAATTGTTATTTTAGTGAAATTTGACAACTTTTGTTTTATTTCAACTATGGAGAGATTTCTCAATATCAACATCAGTTCTACTAATCATTAATTAATTGATTTATCGATCATTAATTTGAAATCATTCTTAACACATTATTAGTTTATTTTTCAAACTGTAATTGTGACAACATCAAGTCTTATTCCTGACGGATCTAACCCAAAATCATCACCACCAATACATAGAAGATGTATTACTATTTATACAGTAACAGTAGTTACATGAAGTCTACATTGCACACTATACGGGTTTCATCCTACATGAAATTACTTTTGAGAGTTTTTTATGTGTATCCTCTTCTACTTTCCTGTAATTCACGTCGTTTGAGGTGCCTATTCTTACCCCAAACAGCAACACTCCACAGATTACCCTTACTCAGCTACCCTATTTACTTCAACATTAATCAACCCCACTGCTTGATGTACGGCACAATCTTGACTTCCTAACAACCGCTATTGAGGTTTATTACACGGGTTTGAAGTACAGCGGGCACATATTCGGGAAGAAAGGGTGCTTTAAAAATTTTACGATGTTTGTGTAGAAATGACGGAAGGGTGTTTTTGTTGAACAGAGTTTTCTGGCGGAGGGGGGGGATTCCCCCTTTCCCCCACAAGTGGGATTTCCTCTTTTCCCCCACCATTGCCCCAGTCCATTATGTATGACAACAGGTGCTTTTTACCTGCAATTACATGCTAGCATTCCATGTGTGTGTGTGTTTCCTGTGTGGATTCTGTTTTAGAAGGCAGCGGCAGCTTTAAATCCTTTCGCAAACAAAAAATCTCGCGTTTTTTTGCCCATGTTGCTCTGCTTTATGTTCTGCCGTACGAATTAGTGAGAGGCTTTTGCTACACCGACATTATTTTTCGAAAGTTCGGTCATTTCTGTGTGACCTGTGTCACGGAATTGCGAGCGTAGAACTACCATGAAACAGCACCGGCTGACCATGCCGGAAAACCTTAGTTTTCCAGTTGTATTAAAACTGAACGACAACTCAACTGAAACTAACTTTTCAAGTTTTAATTAGATAAACAAACATAACTCTTCAGTTTCCATGTATCATTGACCAATTACCAAGCAAAAGATTCAAATTCAACGCAATTTAAAATTATTATATAATGGCCGTTCATTGAAGCACACCCACAAAGAGCTAATAACTATGATGTTGAAGATCCATCTTGTTTCCACTAATATGTAATATAAACTTAAAAAAGCACTTTTAAATGGAAATTAACTCACGTTATGGCGTGACGGCCGTTTCGCTCTGTTGTCTAGAGCATCGTCAGACGACCCACAGTACACTGACTTAAGGTATGAGTTTGAGGGTTATGAATGTTGGAATGGTGATGGGGTGGGGGGATGATTAGGCGGGAGGTTTGAAATTGGGATTATTTTGTCAAATAGAGTATGTGAGAAGAAATTAAGTTGATCATTTAAAATGTTGTCAGGTTCCTGCTTTGCATGTTTGTAAATCTCATATTGTTCTAAAACATTGAGTTTCTGGCTTTTGTGAGTGAAGTGTAGTGTGTCTAATATAGGACAAACTGGCAGGACATTCACCACTAGATTCAAAGAACACACAAGAGCCATCTCACACCCAAACACACATTCCACTTTTGCTGAACACATCATTTCAACAGGCCACAGTTATACAGACATTGACACTAATTTAGACACACTACACTTCACTCACAAAAGCCAGAAACTCAATGTTTTAGAACAATAATTATGAGATTTACAAACATGCAAAGCAGCAACCTGACAACATTTTAAATGATCAACTTAACTTCTTCTCACATACTCTATTTGACAAAATAATCCCAATTTCAAACCTCAGTCAGTGTACTGTGGGTCGTCTGACGATGCTCTAGACAACAGAGCGAAACGGCCGTCACGCCATAACGTGAGTTAATTTCCATTTAAAAGTGGGTTTTTTAAGTTTATATAACTAATAACTCTACGAGTAACACCCTACAAAATGGTGACATTACTTTTATTTATTAATTTATTGAAATATAAATGCAATGAACACAAATATTTTACGGGTAGTTCCACCTCGTCTTTTATACATGCTGAACCTTTTCAACTGATGATACTTATATATACACGTAAATATTAAAACAGGTATGAAAATAACCGAAACGAGTGTAATGTCACAACGATATGACAATGAAATTGTGTGTGGTACTCTTTCAAAGTTATTATTATTATTTGCTGGCATAATCATTTTATTAAATTTAACACTGCTTTCAGAGATATTGTAGAATTGTTTCATGATTGAATAATAACACAGATATTGTCAATTTCTACTAGTTTTTAATATGCAAAACATCATCAGTTGCATGTTGAGTTAAAACATGTTTTAATGATGATGATGCCATGAGCATTGAAACCTGGTTTTGCATATTAAAAACTAGTAGAAATTGACAATATCTGTGTTATTATTCAATCATAATTTTATTAAATTTCAGAGAATGATTAAATTAAAAAATGAATTTTGTTCCTTTGTAAAATTGAGAGGGGAATATTGTGTTACATTAATTCATTGAGTAGCAATGCAAAAATGAATGACTATCAATGTAATCATATTTTTTATAATGTTAAATGGATATATATTATTCCAATTCCCAATATAATTACGATATATTCTCTTTTGCGACTCCATATTAATGATGTATTTCTTTTTTTTTTCAGGTATGTATGATGGAACATGAGAGTATGGATTTTTGTGAAACCCAGATGTGAGATATTTACATGTGAGTAAAATTTATATGTTTTTCAAATATGTAATTTTAAAAATTGGTGGTTTCATGGATTTTATATGAAAAGACCTTAATATTTACAATGTAAAGCACTTAGTTGAAAAATATATGAGAGGTCCTGGATTTCTTGTTCCGTGACGTGTTAATATTAACTTTTTAAGTGAATTCAACGAGTTGCAGTCAAATTTTCATTAATAATAAGTATAATTTACTTACTCTGTAGGCCGAACGTTTTCGAAACTTTGAGATCCAGGCCTCTGAAAATGGATCTCAAAGATTCGAAAACGTTCGGCCTACAGAGTAAGTAAATTCTACTTATTCTTAATGAAAATTTGACTGCAAGTCGTTGAATTCACTTAAAAAGTTAATTTTTGACAGGCTTAATTTAGTTGAGGCTCCATTAATAGGCTCTATCACATAATACGAGAAATCGATCCATTTCATTTTGAATTTTCCTGTTCCATAGAAATCATCTCGCTCACTTAAGGGAAGTGATAGCCGCGAGCCGTAGCAGGTATCTGTTCAATCAGATAGATAAGCTGCGTTCTCGTAGGTCCTGTTTGTAACGGTGACCGATTAGATTGGTCAGCAAAAAATACACTGTTCTCTGCTGAAAATCACTTCCCGGTGGTTCGGAACCCACCTGAAACTGTAGGTCCAACTCATAAATCACCATCATCCAACTCATTACCCACGCACAGGTCTCAGACCTATGTGGGCTTCCTATTGGAATACCTCGGTTGATAGAACCACGTTGATGGAATGCATTGTCGGGGAATGCACTTGCATTCAGGAGTTGCATTGTTCAGTGCATGTAACTGCACTTCAGACTGCACTATCCCATCTATCGTTCGGATGTTTAGAGTTGAGAAGTACGGCACCGGCTAAATGGGCCAATTCCCGGAAGCCTGCAATGGCAGACAGCAGACAGTCAAGCAACAGACACCTGGCTCTCAGAACGTGCTTTAAAGAAGAAGGGGAAGAAGAAAAAGAAGAAGAACATAAAGAGGAAGTGGAGGAAGATCGATGGGAGGGGGAGTTAAGATTCAAGGCTCTATGAAGAATCTCTTCTACTCTAACAAATGGAGAAGTTTATGAAAGAGAAGATAAGAAAAAAAGAAGGAGGAGAAAAAGGGCGGAGAAGAAGAGGTAAAGGGAGTAGAAAAGAAGCAGAGGATGAAGTAGAAGAAGTAGAGGATGGAGAAGAGGAGGAGGAAGAAGAAGAAGAAAAAGTGAGAAGGAGGAGCAGAAGAAGAAGAAGCAATTGAGCAGCAGCTAAAGGAGGAGAAAGAAGTAGAGAAGAAGGAAGTACAGGAAGAAGAAGGAGGGGGTGAAGAAGCAGAGGGAAGTAAGGAGAAAAGGAAGATGAATAAGTGAAGTAGGAGGGGGAGGGGGAGGAAAAGAAGAATGAGAAGAAGAGAAAGAAAAAGAAAAGGAAGTAGAAGAAGAGAAGGTGGAGGAAAAGAGAGAAGAAGAAAATAGCAGACGATGAAGAAGTAGAGGCTAGAGAAGAGGAGAAAGAAGAAGATGAGTGAGAGGGAGTGGCTGAAGAAGAAGAAGAAGAAGAAGGGGAAGGGAGGAAAAAGAATTTGGCAGGAAGAAGGAGGAGAATAGGAAGACGAAAAATAGAAGGTTTTTTTGTAGTGGTGGAGGTGATATTGTGGAAGATATCCTTAATGAATAATAAGATGAAATTGTCACAACTACATATTTTATGAAAACCACGAGATACTAGTTTCGGTTGTTACGCAATTAAAAAGTAATCTGGTTGTGACAGCAGTGGATTTGTTTATTTTATTTATTTGTTTATTCATATGAACAAAGTAACAATAAATGCAAAGATGCAACAGAGTCCAAAACTGCTCTCTTCGCAAATTTCGATATTTCATCCAGGTTAGTCCACACTAAAAATTGAGATTCACTAAATTTGGAAGAAGATGAAGTGGAAGAAGAAGGAGAAGTAGAAGGTGAAAACAGGTAAAGAAGAAGAGGAGAAGGAATGAGTAGAGGAGGGTGAAGAAGCTGAAGAAGAAGTAGAGGAAAAAGAAGGAGAAGAAGAAGATGAGGAAGAAGAAAAAAAAGAAGTAGAAGAAGATAAGGAAGGAAGAGAAGTAAATCAGGAAGTGGCTGATGGAGAGAAAGAGACTGAAGAGGAAGATATAAATAAAAGGAAGAAAGGAAGCGACAGGCTGACCTCTTTGCGCGCTTCAAGTAACGGTCGGCGTCTCTTTAGCCAGCATCATCATCATCATCGAAGTTGCGCAGGTGGCACTTGATGGTGGAGAGTAGAGTGGAATCAGAGAGAATGAGATAGTAGGATGGTTAGAGAGAGGAGGGTGATGAAAGAGTAGAAAGGTACGAGAGTGAGAATGAAAGAGCGAATGGGTGCTGGAAAGAAAGAGGAATAGGGTATTGTGAGAGGTTATGTTGGAAAATACAGTTCTTGGGGTGCACTTTGTGTGTGTTTTACAAAATATTCTACAGTCAAAATTGTATTTTATATTGTCCAAATATAGAACAGAATTTATTAATTTCGAATCCATTGTTAAATTTCCAGTACTTCAAACTAAATATACCAGTTACAAATAATAATAATAATATTTGTACTAACTTATTAATTTAAGGATAAAAATGAAAGAAATACATGTAATTAGAAGTGGAAATATTTTTTAATTATCAAATAATACAATAAACTACTCATTGCGCTTGCAATGGGAATGGGTTATATTATTTCATTAATAAATCATTCAAAATTATTTATTTATCTTTGTCCAAAAATAAAACAGGATTTATTTATTTCGAATTCCCTTGTTAAATTGTCAGTTACTTAACTAACTTGTCAAAATATAATCTACCAATTGTCAATAATACTTAGAATAATCTGTACTAATTTTAGAATATGGATTAAAATGGAAGAAATACAAGTAAATATATTTGTTAATAATCAACTAGTACAATAAACTACTCATTACACTTGCTATGGGACTGGGTTATTTTATTCCATGATGATGAAACAATAATTAAACTATACTGTATATACAATATACAGTTTCATTTATTTTGGGGGGGGGGGGGGGGGAATTATAATATATAGGTTACAATAAACTATTCCTTGCCACCTTTAATGGAATATAACTGTAAAATATATATTATAGTTTTCCTTCAAGATAAAACAATTATTTAATAATGAATAATGATTCATTCTTAACAAAATATTAATTTTTGTGGAACCTGGGAGTTGAGATTTCACCATGGAAACCTTACTGTAGAAATTACTCATTATAGAAAAATACTCACTCAGATTAGAAGTCAGTATTCATATGTTTGTTAACTATGAAAATATTAGAGTTAGATTTTTATTCGCGCTGTAATTTTGTAGAATTCTTACTTATTTTAAATATGAGTTTTAAAAAAAATGGGTTGAGGTTAAATTCATATTAAATTCCACTTTTTTCAATACAAGCTAAACATGATTGAACATTTAAAAAAACGTGAGGTTCTTAACGGTGGCGGGTTAAAATTTTTAATTTGTAATGTAATTCGAGAGATTGTTGCAAAAAGCTAATCATCGACAAGAAAAAAAAAAGTTAAAGTGTTGAAAATTAAGTGTTAAAAAATATAGTTTTAAAAATGGTTCAGACTAAATATAGTGTTGAAAATATAGTTTTAAAAATTGGTTAAAATAGACTATAAATAGTGTTAAAATATAGTTTTAAAAATGGGTTTAAATAGACTAGAAATAGTGTTGAAAATATAGTATTGAAAGATGGTTAAAATAGTGTTAAAAATAGGTATAGTGTTGAAAATATCGTGTTAAAACATAGATAAAATAGACTAAAAATAGTGTTGAATGAAACACATAAGATCAAAGATATTAGTCACTATTTGAAATTAGTATAATAACCTTCTCTATATGACCAAATTTTCCCTTCTACTGTAACTCATTCTGAACTACTATATCAATAACATTTTCTTCCTGAATTTAAAACATTTTTTTTTAACTTTGTCTCACATATTATATCTATAATAATTATATTCTGCTCAAATTGGTGAGCCTGTTTCCTTTTGAAAAACTGTATCGTACAATAGATATACACAGCTTTTTCTCTTCGTAACTAAACACAATTTTTATGGGAGGAAAATAAGTTATTGAAGATGAAGTAAAGGAGGAGAGAGAAGATTGGAAGATGAAAAAAATTAGAAGAGTGGGAAAGGTTATAATGGAGGAGGAAAAAAGATAAGAGAAAAGTAGGTAGAAGAAAAACTGGAGAACTAGGTTTGGCGAACGGTTAGAGAAGGAGGCAAGAAAGAACTAGAAACACGATACACAATATTTAAAGGAGGAGAGAGAAGGTTGGAAGATGGAAAAATTGGGAGAATAGGAAATAGTGGAGGAGGAAGAACGATAAGAGAAAAGTAGGTAGAAGAAAAACTGGAGAACTAGGTTTGGCGAAAGGTTGAGAGAAGGAGTCAAGCAAGAACTAGAAACACGATTCGTCGTCACCAGGACCAGGAGGCAAGCTGCACAAATTAACATAATCGCGAATAGAAGTGAGGAAGAAGCTACCGGAATCGAATCAAAAGAGAAAGTAAAAAAAAGCAAAAAGGAATATAATATGAAGAGTGGATGACGGATCCTCCTGGAAACCGGTTGGTTGAGATGAAAATTAAAATTGGAAAGGGAGAAATGTTTGTAATTGGAGAGCAGATGGGTTGAGATGAGAGGAGTTAGGAGGCCTCTTAATCCGAATCCGGGTCATAGAGATGCTGTACAGCCGGCCACTGGACCGCTTGCTAGTCTAAGAGTAGTGAGGAAGGTTGAGTTGAGAGTGGGTTTGGAAGCAGGTCACACCCAGAGCAATCGCAAGTGCCTGATCGGAAGTAACTAACCTAAGCTAAAATTGAAATATTATATGAAAACTCACGTCTCTAATCCTTGGATTAAAAAGTTTTGGAGACGTTAGTTTTCTTATAATATTGATTATTACCAATACAGGACTGAGAACGGTAGTTGCACTGCTGAATAATAAAATTAACCTAAGCTAAAATTGAAATATAAGAAAACTCACGTTTCCAATCCTTGGATTAAAAAGGTATTGGAGAGGTAAGTTTTCTTATAATATTTAATATTACCTATCGAGGACTGAGGATGGCAGTTGCACTGCTGAATAATAAAATTAACCTAAGCTAAAATTGAAATATTATAAGGAAACTTGTAATTTTTAATCCTTGGATTAAAAAGCTTTGGAGACGTTAGTTTTCTTATAATATTTAATATTACCTATCCAGGATTGAGGATGGCAGTTGCACTGCTGAATAATATTATTGAAATGTTCAACTAAATTTAATATTATATTAATATCCCTGTAACTGTATCAGTGGCGTAACTACCGCTGGAGGGGGAAGGTGATACCCCTGGTCCCAAAATGTATGGGATGGTGCCACCCCAGAAAAAAAAGATTGAATTTTAGGAAGCCCTGAGAGCCAATTTTGACATAGAAAAAAATTGAATTTTAAGAAGCCCTGAGCGCAAATTTTGACAAAAGAGTTGTCAAAGAAGATGTTTTGAATCCTTGAAAATGTGGTTTCAGATAGAACATTTTCCAAACGATTTTTTTGCGGATAGTGCCCATATAAGTCTGGAGACTTGTGCGTGGGTAATACGGTGAATGATGAGAAACATCTATGGCTGAATGAGATTTGAGCCCAAGGCTGCAGGAAACGCAGAGCGTTATCTTATCACAGACAAGCGCTCAAACAATTCTTAGATCGAAACAAACATCTTATCAAAACAATTCCAAAACAATTTGTAACTGATTTGAACCAAGTTTGAAAAAAACTCAAGTTTGTTAAAACTTTGTTAATTTTGTTCAAAAATTTATTAAAATTTGTATCTTTTGAAATCATTCCTTCATTGTTTAGGTTTTTTCAAGTTTTAAATTGTACACATTTTATAATCTATCAAGTTACATATGGAATTCTGGTCTCTCCAACCTACAAGTCTCAGAATAGCTTTGAAAACATAATCTGTTGCTATCGATATTATCGATTCTTCAAGTTTGCTACTATTGATGCTATAGATTCTTCAAGTTTGTTACTATTGATATTATCGATTCTTCAAGTTCATGACACCAATATTAACCATTCATCAAATTTGTTACTACCGATATTATTGATTCTTCAAGTTTGCTACTATCAATGCTACGATTCTTCAAGTTTGTTGCAATCGATATTATCGATTCTTCAAGTTCCTTACACCAATATTAACAATTCTTCAAGAGTTCAAGTTTGTTATTATCGATATTTTATCGATTCATCAAGTTTTACTATCGATATAATCGATTCTCCAGTGCCGTAATCCATAATCGATACTATCAACTTTCTCTGTCTGTTGCATTGGTCTGGGCAGCATTTAGTGGCGCCACTGTCTCTGTTGGCTGACCCCAATCCACGCGGAGGAGGAGGCCTTTTAATGTCATCATAACCGAAAGAACGGCCTCATACAGTTACACACACAAATAATAAACGCGCGCGTTTATAGCGCGTTTGTAAGCGTAGTGAGTGGGTCAGCTGCAGTCGATTCCAGCACACAATTATTATTCTAGATCGTCGTACTACGACGAGTTGCTCGCTCAAAGCCATAAACGAACGCAATGGGTGGGAGGGCGAGAGAGAGGGAGTGAGAGAGAGTGAGGGTGTGAGAGAGAAAAATTTAGATTTAGACTCAGATGATTTTATTTGTGTAAATTTACAATGTACATGAATGATAACAGTATTATTAATATTAGCAATTCTCAAATACCCTGGTTCAAGTGATGTACAGTGATTTCTGAAAAGTGGATGGTTGAATAGTTTGAATAGAAAAGATTATAAATACAACAAATATATATTTTAAGGTATTGTACAGCAGAAATTATTTTGATTGTTGAAGAAAAGAAAAAGAAAAACAGAAAAAGCGAGAGAGAGTGAAAAAGAGTGTGTAAGGTGAGGGTAAGAGATAGTGAAAGAGTTTGTGTAGAGAGAGGAAGAGAGAGAAAGGGAGTGCGAGAGTGTGTGTAGAGAGTGAGAGTGGGAGAGAAAAGTAAAGAGAGAAATAGAATGTTTGATGGACAGAGGTGAGAGTAAGAGAGAGATTGATTGTGAGTGAGGTTGTTGAATAGTGAGTGGCAGTTGTAACGGAATCACATAAAAACGGAATGTTACCATATTATTACAGCGAGTCGCGACATTTGTAAGTCCTGTAAGTTTATTGAGGCGTAGTGAACGAGATTCCCTCAAAAAGGCAAATTAGGCCATAATATCCAGTAATAAGTTTTATTGAAGAATAAAATTGCTAGATGAGCGTATGGCTGGCTATTTTGAACATGGCATAAAGCTACAATTTTAAGTGAGTTCTGAACCACTGGGTAGATCAATCCAATTATTCCAATAAATTTCAAAACATTATTTGCGAAACGCAATGCAAAATAGTGGTACATTACAATATAGACTCATTGAAAAAAAATTATCGCTTGAATTTAACTGAATGCTAAAAATTATATTTAGTTGGTAGTAACCAATGTTAGCATTTGGGATGTGTTTAATGGAAGTTCCGAAGTTGCCATTTTCTGATTGGTCGAAAATGTTTGAGTTTATAAGAACCTTCTACTGTTGACCGGTAAATATAATTTTACCGAAAACTGAGGGGTCTTATTAGTCGATTCAAATTTTTGAACATCTATGAATTAATTTGAATAAACCAATCAGACGCCTTGGTAAAATTCCATTTAGCCTACCGGTAAACTGCAAGGCTCCCATGAACACTGCCATTGTTTTTTCAAGTAATGTATCTGATTGGTTGAAATCGTCTGTCGATTATACAAAATGGCGGGCGGATATGTTAAGTAACGAAATGGGAGTTATATCAAATCCTGCTAAACAGAGTGGGAAAGTGATATTATCGCATGGAATTTACAGTACACTTTTTTTAAATATTTAAGTGAAATTTCCTGTGTGATGAAAAGTTTACTTTAATAATTGTAATGGTAATAAGTTGACTTTGTTTGCACCAGATCAACCCTATTTGAATTGATATTAAATTTGAATATTCGGAAGTCAATCCACTATTAATCAAATAGTAAAGACAATATAGCCTAAGTATGGTGGTTTGTAGTTTACTTCGATAAATAGTTGTATACATGTATCGATAATTTGCAAAGAACAAAATGCCATTCCGAATTGATTTCAATTTCAAAATTAATCTCAGACAACTCTTTCGAATGTCTTGTGATATTCACTATTGTCACATTAATCGTCCTTTCTGTAGGGTTCTTTATATCTTTTCAACGGCTTAGGCCTAATTTCTTCTAAGTTTTATCATTTATTTTCGTAATAACCAATGAGACTGGTCATATAATTTGGGAAGTGCCCAGTAGGATGTGACATTCTCTCATTGGCTGAAATAATATTGTTCCTAGCTCCTGATTGGTTGAAAACGTCATTCGACCACACAAAATGGCGAATACTTCGTAAAATAAAATGGATGTCATATCAGATCGTGCAATCTCGTGAAACTAATGTTGAACAGCATGATTTTTTAGTAAAATTTACTTGAATTTGATTCATTTTTTAGTTTTCTAAGAGTTTTATGTTTTCAACAGACCTGGGTTCTTCTTTAGGCTAATATGAACTAAATTATTGATAATAATTTATCAGTCCAGGTTTGTTTATTGAGAATGTAATTCATGAAATTGTAATTGCGATTTTTAATTGTAAAAGTAATTCATGACTGTAATTCAGAATATAATTGAGAATGCAATTCATGGGAATGTAATTCATTATTGAAAATTTAATTCGTTTATTGAGAATCTAATTCATTCATTGAGAATGTAATTCATTTGTTGAGAATGTAATTAATTTATTGAGAATATAATTCATTTATTGAGAATGTAATTGATTTGTTGAGAATGTAATTGATTTGTTGAGAATGTAATTCATTTTCAGAATTTATCAATTTCGAATCCCTTCAATTGCTATTACTTTATACTGAAGACTTCCGCAATGGCGGACATTGACAACAGCATTGAAAAGCTGATGGGAATCGATGAATGCTACTGTACAAAAATATCAGTCACCACCGGGAATCGAACCACGGACCTCTCAATTGCTGGTTGAGCGCCTTAACCACTAGATCATGGAGACCTTTCTGCACAGGAGCATTCATTTTCAACTGTGCAGAAAGGTCTCCATGGTCTAGTGGTTAAGGCGCTCAACCGGCAATTGAGAGGTCCGTGGTTCGATTCCCGGTGGTGACTGATATTTTTGTACAGTAGCATTCATCGATTCCCATCAGCTTTTCAATGCTGTTGTCAATGTCCGCCATTGCGGAAGTCTTCAGTATAAAGTAATAGCAATTGAAGGAATTCGAAATTAATAAATTCTGTTTATGCATATTTGTCAGTTTATTCAATTGTCAGTTTATTCAATTGTCAGTCACTTCAAACTAACTTGTAATTCATTTATTGAGAATGTAATTCATTTATTGAGAATGCAATTCAAATCAATATCAAAATACTTAATTTTTCGCATATTCACTCTATTATACAATCATAGCAATAACAAATAAAAATACATAACAATAAAAAAGCACAACATTTTCAAAATTACATTTATAGGCTATAATATTTATGACATTGACATTCAAAATAGAAAAAAACGAAAAATTAGGTCACCCCAAGGTTTAGTACCTGTTTTGGGTTAACCGATAAGTCAAATTTAAACAATAACAGAGATGTCCATTCGGCCGGCCGATTCCTGTTCAAGAAATTAATATTTCATTCATTTTATTTGATCGGGCATAGTTAAGCCGCGTCTCCATCAACCGAACATGCTCGGCGAACATTGTTCGCTTGAATCAGCTGATATCATCGAACATTTTTTGGAGTTGGTTTGGTGTGGACGCCTTCTCGAACATTATGATCGGTCGACACTGTTCGCTCACAGACCGAACATTCCAATTGAACTCACGTACATGTTTGGTGACCCATATGTTTAATGTTTGCCCGTTTTTTGTATTAGCCAACATTGTTCGGCAGACATGTTCGGTTGGTGGAGACGCGGCTTTAGGCGTACATCGGATTCCATACGACACAAGATACTAGAATCAGTCGAAATGCTGTCGGAAACCAATTTTACTTTTTTATTGAATTTCACTGGCTGAACTTTATTCTCTATCATGTTAGCGGAAGTATGAAAGGAAGCACTACTTTCCCATACACCCACTCTGTAAAGTGCTTTACATTGATGATTACAGAATTCTTACATTGTCAGGGAAATCACGACAAAACCAAAATAATGCTTGTCACCATGCTATGAGTCTCCAAGGTTCTCAACAGGGTTTCCGGTTCCTGGGAATCACGGGCTATGTACAATCACTTAACTAGACATGAAGGGAAGAAGAAAAAGGAGAACAAGAAGAGAGGAAGAAGAAGAAGAGAGGAAGAAAATCAAGATGACGAAGAAGAAGAAGAAGAAGAAGTAGTGAGAAGGAGAAGAAGAAGTAGTAAGAAGAATTAGTGAGAAGGAGGTGAAGAAGAAAAGAGGGGGAAAGAGAAGAAGAACAAAAATAAGAAGAACAAAAGAAGGAGAAGAGAGGAAGAAAATCAAGATAAAGAAAAAGAGAGTAGAAGATGACGAACAAGAAGAATAAGGAGAAGAAGAAGTAGCAAGAAGAAGTAGTGAGAAGGAGGTAAAGAAGAAGAGAAAGAAGATGAGAGAGGGAAAGACGAGAAGTAGAAAGAAAGGTAGAGGAAAAGAAGAATAAGAATAGAAAAAAGAGAGGGGGACGAAAAGACAAGAATGAAGAAGAAAGGAGAAGATGAAGAAGAGAAAAGATGATGAAGAAAAAGAGATAAAGAGAAGGAGGAGTAGAAGAAGGTGGAGGAGACTAAAAAGAGGAGGAGAAGGTGGAAGAGACGAAAAAGAGGAGGAGAAGGTGGAGGTGGAGAATATGATGATCATGATTGAGATGCAGTAGAAAAAGAGAGAAGGAGTGAAGAAGATTAAGAAAAAAAGGAGAGGAGAACTAGAAGGAGAGAGAAGAAGAGAGGAAGAGAAGAAAATAAAGGAGAATGGTGTGGAAGAGTAGAAAATAGGAGGAAAAAAGACGAAAATGAAGAAGAAAGGAGAAGATGAAGGAGTGAGAAGAAGATGAAGAAGGAGGAGAAGAAGAAGAAGGGGTGAAGAAGAAGAAGGGGTGAAGAAGAAGAGGAGATGAAGAAGAAGAGGAGATGAAGAAGAGGAGATGAAGAAGAGGAGATGAAGAAGAGGAGATGAAGAAGAAAGGGAGAGAAGAGGAAGAAGAAGTGGTGAAGAGGAAGAAGGAGGAGGAGGAGGAGAAGAAGAAGAAGAAGGGGAGAAGAAGATGAAGAAGATAATGGTTATGTTTGAGATGGAGTGCAAAAAAAGAGGAAAATAATGGAGGAGAAGTGAAAGAAGGAGTGGGGAAAAGAAGATGAAAAAGAGAGGAGGAGAAGAAAATGAAAAATAATAGCGGAGAAGAAGATGAAGATTATGATTAAGATGAAGTAGATAAAGAAGGAAGAGAGGAGAAAGCATACAAAAAAAGAAGAAGAAAAAGAGTAAGAAGGAGGGAGGAGACAAAGGTGAGGAAGGAGAAGTAGAAGAAGAAAAAGAAGATGAGGACGACGAAAAGGAAGAGAAGAAGAATAATGAGATACGAAAGAAGTGAAGAGACAGATTGACGAAGAGGAAGAAGTGCAAACCGGAAGAAAAGAAACAGGTTGGAGAAGAAGAAGAAGAAGAAGAAGAAGAAGAAGAAGAAGAAGAAGAAGAAGAAACAGGAAAAAGAAGATGAAGGTGAATAAGAAAATCCCATAATCACTGGGAATGTCCATATTTTTGTTGGGACAAGAGAAAGTGTTTTATCGAATTGCATCACGTGTTATTTCCTAGCATGCGATGTTGTGTGCACAGATGGAAAATTACTGCAGAAAATGAAATGTCCAAAGAAAGGAAAGGAAAATGGACGTCCCATTCCGTTGCAAATGATGTTGAAGATCGTTTCCCGGAAAATTAAATTAACAGCAACTGCAAAATGAAAATGTAAATGTGATTGGCGAGCGTGCAAGATTGTCATGGCTGCTGAATAGAAATTGAATTAAAAACGGCGCGAATTCAAAGTCAGGTTTGTGGGTGGTAGACAAGAGCTCCCTTTTTTGCAAAAATTGATTGGAAAAACATATAATATTTTGAATTTCTTCCCTCGAAAGATGTTGCCAGGAATCAACTTGAAAACTTTCGTTGTTAATATTCATATTCATATTAATGCTAAGCACTCTCAAAATTGTATTTTTAGCAAAATCATGGCCACCCATAAACAACTGCAAAGATACGGGTTTCTTGTTCAGAGTAGTTATTATTCAGCGTGATATGTATTTTAAAAGATATTTTTTTTTTAATTCTTCATAATTTTAATAACTTTTATTATAGATTTCATCAGCTTTTAAGTCTATTGAATAATTAAAATATAGTAATAGTAATTAAAGGAATTCGAAATTAATAAGTTCTGTTTATGTATATTTGTCAGTTTATTCAATTGTCAGTCACTTCAAACTAACTTGTGAGATACGATCCGATATGGCCAAGTTAAAATGAATGCTGCTGTGCAGAAAGGTCTCCATGGTCTAGTGGTTAAGGCGCCCGACCGGCAATTTGGAGGTCCGTGGTTCGATTCCCGGTGGTGACTGATATTTTTGTACAGTAGCATTCATCGATTTCCATCAGCTATTCAATACTGTTGTCAATATCCGCCATTGCGGAAGTCTTCAGTATAAACTAATAGCAATTAATGGAATTCGAAATTAATAAATAATTCTAATTAAAATATGTTTTTTGCATGCCCTGAACGTAAATTTTCAATTCATCCGACCTAACCAATTATTTGATGTCTATCTTGCATTTTGTATTTTCATCATTAAAACAATATCAATTCATTAATAATTTCATTCTCTAAAAATCATTAAATCATTACTTAATAGTTCATTCATTGTATTATTGTAAAATATTGTTACGAAAAGCAAACAAAGCAGTTATTCACGCACTTGTTCTATTTATATCATTCTATTGTTTTCATGGACAGACGCGGCCTGCAATCTGATTCTTCTCGTTCTCTCTCGTTAGATGTCTTTCTCACTCCTATTCTGTATATTTGCGTCCCTTGCACTCAATTGATCTTCTTGTCAATTCTACATTCTTCCTGAACAATTGAGGTCGTATACTACTATGTTCCCTGGCCTTCTCGAAGCGTCTGGTGACCTCCAGTTCTTGGAATTATGACAACTATCTTGTATATAAAGGAGCTCACGTGAACCATTGAGTTGAGTCTTACAAAAGCTTGTGTGACAGTTAGTTTGCAAACCCACGTGACAGATTGTGTTACAGATCTCGTGCCAGTGGAGTAAACAGTGCTCGATTGCAGTGTCAAGTGCAGAAAGATGAAAGTGTTTACTGTTTGTGCAGCTTACTAATAGTTTAAAGACGTTGTGTTAAGTGATAACTCGGTTGCATATAAAAAAAAGCAGTCGTTAAAAAAAGCGGCGAGGTGGAACTACCCGTAAGGGTCTCCCCACCACTAAAAGCCATACGAATTTATTTATTTATTATTTGGGACTGTCAAATAACGAATTGGACTGTGTTTTTGTTGCCAGCTTTATTTTAGCCATTAGAACCCGTAACAATATTTTATGGGAAAATTTAAATCTAATATTTTAATTACATTTTTTGAAATAATACGTACTGTAGCTTCATCAATTTGAACTTGAAAATCTCAATTCACGTATCTGTGAACCATTTAGATAATTTCAAATATTTTCAATCTCTAAAAAATAATCTTTAAAATTATTTAATTATTACTGTAACTTTATCACTTAAAACGTGATAACCTCAACGCACGTATCCATGAACCATTTAGATCATTTCAGATTTTATTAATCTCAAGGAATTGCTAATATTATGAATTAAAATTGATGTTCATTTATCACGGGAGAAGACTGAAAGTATTTAAAAAATTAACAAAAAACCAATACAAACACACGAATAAGTTAGTACTAAATTCACTAGTGAAGTTTATTTTCATAAATTATTAATTTTCAATAATCAAGTGAAAAATTAACATGCAACTGCAACATCAAAAACACCAAGTTTCATGAACTAATTAATTTGCCCTTAATGTTCAAAAGATAATAATAATAATATAAGCGAGTAGCTTTAATTGGTGAGGAGACCCAGGTGAACTTCGGGTACTCCCACCTTCCCGTTACAGTATTTTAAATACTGGGAACCGTATTTTCCCAGAATTGAAGCCTACTTAGGTCTGAGACCTGTGTTTGGGTGATGAGTTGAATGATGAGTTCCGAATCACCGTTTGATTGAAATTAAGAAATGATCCTTATTTTTCTTCAATTTCTGTTGATTATTACATCAAATTATTTTGCCATAATTGGAAGTGAATTATGACTGTAGAGTACATCTAGTTTGTGTGCAAGGTTGAGTTAGTTCCACTTTCACTGTTGTTCTAACAAGAGATGGGATGTTGTAACTTTAATATAAGTGTTGTTCGCATTGCAAGTTCGCGGCATGTCAGGCATGACTTTATTTTACACACGCTATGCTGTAGTAAAGTAGCTGTTATGCCACACACTCTGTTCCAGTTTTCTGTTTAGAAAAGCAATAGGTTTTGATGCTTCTTGCCTAGCAAACAAGCAATACCTATTCAGAATTGGCCAGCAAAAATACTGTTCTCTACTGTAAAATCACTTCCCGGTGGTTCGGAACCCACCTAAAACTGTAGGTTCAACTCATCAATCACCATCATCCAACTCATTACCCACGCACAGGTAAAAGACCTATGTGGGCTTCATCCTCAAAAAAAAATTTCCACCAAACAAAGGGAGACCCTTTTGTTGACGGTTAGTTCCACCTTGCCGCTTGAGTCATATTATTGGAAACATAGTGGCCCTATAATTTTAGGTTGGTTCCGAACCACCAGAAAGTGATTTTACAGCAGAGAATAGTCTTTTTTTGCGGGCCAATCCAATCGGTCAGCCTTACAGAGAGGGCCCAGGAGAGCGTTGCTTATTTAATCTGATTGAACATATACCTGCTACGGCTCACGGCTATCCCTTCCCTATATTGAGGCAATAAAGATAACTCACACCATTTCCTTCCACTATTTTTCAATGTTTTCGTGTGGATATTGATTTTATTCTATAGTTGAGAAGAAAAATAATGTCAAGGAAATTATTTCCATGTCACTGTAGTACTTTTCATTTTCTATTCTCTGTTTAAAATCTGGATAATAGTTCTTTCAAACTTGAACCATTGAGCAGTCTGAAGTTACGCTCATGATCAACTTTATTAAATTTCATGAAACATTGCTTTTTTATTAGCATTTTATTGGATAAAATTGATAGGTAAAATCACTTCCTGGTGGTTCGGAACCAACCTAAAACTGTAGGTCCAGTTCATCAATCACCATCATCCAAATCATGACACACGCACAGGTCTCAGACCTATGTGGGCTTCATCCTCCAAAAAAATGTCATTCCAGGTTATTCCTTTCTATGATTTCTAATCAGGGATTGATGCTTTTGATTTATTGACAATTGCCTTAAGGCTCAACTGAACCTATTGAAGCAGAAAATTGATCTTAAGAAGTCCAAAAGTTTGGGTCCATGCTTTATTAAATTTCATGCAACATGCAATCCTAATAACTTTCTACATAGAAAACTGATTTTAAAAACAATAAGGCCCTTATTAGACAGAGCCACTGCAGTTGCCGTCGCGCGCCGCAAGACTGTCGCCGAGGCTTCAACTCTAGTCAAATAGATTGAAAAACCAATTATAAGGTTAACATAAAACATACAAACACATATACAATACACAAGGTTACACAAGAAGGATCAAATCTCAGTTTGGAAGTCAATGAGTTCTACAAATATGATAATGATGAATACTGAGCTGAAAGGAAATGAATTCATGAAATTGAGATAGTTCAGTTATATCCTAACGGGATATGGTGTTCGATGGTGCTATGATTAGCAGCCAAAAACTTATCTCTGGAATAAAACGGGTTATCCTCAAGCCAGGACCTAATTATCCTGAGAAATGTCTCTAATACGAGCAGGTAAAATATTGAACACTGCTTGCCAAAGCAGTCACCTGTACAAGCTACTGCAGTCGCTCATGCAAGCCACACCATCGATCTGAATGTCATCAATTTAATAAAAACAGCAACATGTTTCCCTAAATAACTTGACGATGATCAACTGTAATTCTGAAACTTATCACATCATCAGCTTCGTAGCAACAGAAGCCAAACGGTATCAACTTTTAGATTAAATAAACTTTTTTTAAAAAGATCTTCGTGGATCCTAGATACAAAGGCATTCTCTTCCTATTCAAACTTAACGTTGTTACTCGTTCAATTCACAAATTAAAGTCAAGTGCAGCATAAATTTTAAAACGTTTCTACTGCTGAAACTCCCATAAATTTAATTCTGTAAATAAAACATACGATTTGCTTGGTGAAGGTTGAACTAATATCACTAAACTTATTCGCCTATCAACTTGTGAAAATTGTCAAGTAATAATCTTATAGTTTGTCTGTCTCATCCAGGTGAATTTCTCATTAAAACCTCATAACTGAGCTTTCACCTGTTTGGAAATCTGTTGATAATTTTCACATCTCGTAAAGAACGAAATGCACAACATTTGCGGTGTCGTCAAATGAGGCGTTTCTCTTCTTCCTTCCACATCTTTCCATCTCCGTCCTTCATCCTTGTTCTATCTTCTATCCTTCTCTCTTTTTATGTTGATCGCCTCCATTTATTTAATGCTTCTTTCCTTCACTTTATAGACGTTTAACATTGGTCGCGTTTTTTACGGGTACAATCCAATTATGGCTAGGCCACTTGTCAGCTTTCACTAGCTGCTTTACTCATTTTATTTCCATTGTCGCGTCGGTGGCTAAAAAATAAGAGAATGGACTTTCTTCTTGACTGTGGAAATTGCTGAATAACAAATGAATTAGTTATGATGGAATGGTAGTTGAGGTTTTGATATTCTTGAATTTGAAATTGGAGAAGCGTATTAAAAATGTACGGCTCATTGAACACAACATATTTTAAAATACTTTTTGTGATGAGTTTTAGTGTACAGGTTATCAGATCTATAAGCATATAAGGACTTCTCTTGCATTTAACATTCTTTCAAAAACAAAACAAAAAAAAAAAAAAAAAAACGGGCTGATGTTTGTTGGGGAACCAGGATACGCAGTTATTTGGGGGGAACTCGTCCCACACACAAGTCGCTGACTCATGTGGGACTACCCCTTTATTGTTGCTATCAATTTGTATTTTTTATAATGTACTGCAATATATATAATAATGTGTGTGTGTATATTCTGTATTTCACATTTCTGTATTTTCCTTTATGTATTGAGGCAATAATAAAGAGAATTTGATTTGATTTGATTTGACTACATAATGCCCCACAAATAGGCCAGTTGGGAAGAGCAGGGACACCCAAGATTTGCCAAAACATGATGAAAATGAGTGTATTGATATTAATATTATTTTATTAAACTAAATGTCCTTATTGAAATAACATGGTGGAGGAACATAATTTTGCCAAAAATTGAAGGAGCTAAGATTGTTTTTTTTTAATTGCCCGATTATTACCGTTGCCCACGGCCCCCACGCTTTGATTGAACAGCAGAAATGAGGTTATATAAAATTGTATAAAACTTCCTAAAATTAGTGTAATAATTGTATTACTCCCTATTGAATTAGTGTGAAAGTAGCTTAAAGCTTAAATTTGGGTCATTTCTATTCAGAACTGAATTTTCAAAAATCAAGTTTCTTTTCTAACAGAGGACATTTAATTTCCAAAAAATGTATTTTACTGTTTCAATAGTGAATATAGTGTCGATTGAATTTTTATGATCACGTCTTCGAAAGGAGCAGAACTTTGCAAGTGTACTTTAGGGGGAAAAAATTTGGGTTATAATTTCAACCACAAAGTACAACAGTATTTTTCTTATATTCTGTGACGTTTTTATTATATTACTTGATCTTTTAATCATACTTAAATCTATTGAATTCCACTATATTCAACTATTACAATAGAAAACATTCATCTATTCCACGTGAAATATATTAATTAACATTTCAAGTAGTTCATTTTTGATTATTATTGATGGCACGCACAAGGGCGGTCCTAGGAGGAGTGCCATAGGGATGACCCCCTCAAAATCGGAAATTTACTGGAGGGTTTATTAAGGGGGGCGATCTCGCAATAAAGTAAAATAAAAATATTTGTGACCCCCCCATACACTCGAGTAGGGACCGCTCCTGGGTACACATCCAAAGAGGCCAGGACTATCTGTAATAAAAAGTCTTATGCACGTCTTTCAATTGTGCACGATAAATTATTTCCAAAATGTTACCTATTTTGATTGTCAGTGAATATAATTCGCAAAGTGTGCATTAATATTTTCAATTTCATTTCAAACAATTTAGTTTTTCAAATATCAATTGAATACAATTCACAAAGTATGTATTGATATTTACTATTGAAAATATTGATGCGCTCTTCGTAAAGTGTATTCAATGACAATCAAAACAATTCGTATTTTAAATATAATATTCATCATGCACAATGTAAAGGGAAGTGATAGCCGCGAGCCGTAGCAGGTATCTGTTCAATCAGATAGATAAGCTGCGTTCTCGTAGGTCCTGTTTGTAACGGTGACCGATTAGATTGGCCAGCAAAAAAGACACTGTTCTCTGCTGAAAGTCACTTCCCGGTGGTTCGGAACCCACCTAAAATTGTAGGTTCAACTCGTAAATCACCATCATCCAACTCATTACCCACGCACAGATCTCAGACCTATGTGGGCTTCATCCTAAAAAAAAAAAAACACCAGAAACCATATTCCAATGTAAGCAGCTAAGTAGATATCAGGCAATCCTCTAACTTTCCCAACGGTGGATTCGTTATGTTGTTATATCATTATCATCTTAAGACAATCGCATTGTAAAAGGTTAAAACTGTTATGTAACAGTTCATTTGTTGTCAGTGTTGAGAATATGTTGTGAATGTGTTGACCAGTCCTGCATTGAGGAAGCCCCAGGCTATTTATTAGGAGTTTGCACGCATTCTCTATGGTGTATGGGTCATTTTCGTATGCTATTATTACTATATTCTTGTACTATATATCTATATAGTTCTTCTATACTTCAAATCCAGATTTGGTCCGGTTTGGTTCAGTTCTGAGGCAACCAGACGCTTGTCTGTCCATTGATAGGCTTCGCTGGAACACCCACTATGTGCATAATACACTGCTATACTTCCTGGTGTGTATAGGTGGGTACAGCATTGTTGAAATAAGAAACTGACTGGATAAAATTAATGGGCGGAAATTTGATATTCTTGAGGTCGTTTTTATGGTTCGTAGGCATTTTGCATAATGTGAAAAGTTGTAATGGAGTATCATTTTTAAAATGTGGGAGTTTAAATATGAAATTGTTATTAAATAATAATGATGTGTTGGAGGTATAGCGTGAATTTATAAATAAATTCAATAGATAAATAATTGTTCTATCCAATTTTAACAAAAATAATACTATTGTTTTAATTCCCTCACTTCACACGATAATCAAATTATCATTGAATTGTAAGAATTGAATTAGTCACAACCACATTTATTGAAAACAGTGAGATACTAGTATCGGTTGCTACACCATTATCAATCTCAGAATTTGATTGAGGGTTTGATAATGGTGTAACAACCGAAACTAATGTCTCACAGTTTTCAATAAATGTGACTGTGACAACTTCAAGTATTATTATTTATTATGGCTCCACAATATCACCTTCACCACTACAAAGAAAGGCAAATACTTATTGATTTCAGAATCCTTATCAACCGAAAATAGAACTTATATTGGAAAATAATAAATTCGTCCTGACCTGATTTTTTTCATTGGGCCTATAGGTTCGAATGTTCTTAGTTTTTAGTCTCAATATTACGATATACAATATAGTTACATTTCTATGCATAGTTTGCTAGAATACTTTATTCTTTGAAATACCTACCCTTTGATGTGTTCTTGTACGTCCATCTCTTTGTATTATGTAAAGCAAGAAGTATGTTTTTTTGTTTCCCAAAGCTTTCCTGAGAGTATAAGTTTTAAATTAGTACATTTCCAGTTTCTATATGAATTTGTATATTCCTCATTATAATTTTTTTGTGCTCTGTATTTTTATATAAGTTTATAACAGTTTATCATAGTTGGTTATGTTTAAGTTCATCATAGTTTTGATAATTCAATTTTAAAATTAATGAGTACCATTAGAAAGATAATTTTGTTTGGAGGATGAAGCCCACATAGGTCTGAGACCTGTGGGTGGGCAATGAGTTGGATGATGGTGATTGATGTACCTACAGTTTTAGGTGGGTTCCGAACCACTGGGATGTGATTTTACAGCAGAGAACTGTCTTTTTTGCTGGTCAATCTAATCGGTCACTCTTATAAAGATTGTGCAGAAGAACGCAGCTTATCTCTACCTAATTGAACAGATACCTGCTACGGCTCACGGCTGTTAACGTCTGTATTTAATAGTGTCTGTTAATAAATTACACGTTTATTACAAGTTTAATTACATATCGATTTCAAACAAGTTTTTCAAACTTTTTTCTACAGCTTTAATTTTAGACTAATTACACGGTATGTAATAACCCATAGATGCGTATGATTTATTGATCATTACATTAAAATATCTCCTAGCATTCCTAATTCAGAATAATAATTACACGGTGTTATAAGTTTAATTGATCGAAGGGGTGTAATTCCACTAATGATGTTTTTTTTTTGAGGATGAAGCCCACATAGGTCTGAGACTTGTGCGTGGGTAATGAGTTGGATGATGGTGATTGATGAGCTGGACCTACAGTTTTAGATGGGTTAAACTCCTTTTAAATCTTTCAACTAAGTTAGTACTTTACTTCTTGTTAACCCAATAGACAACTTATCTGAACGCGATCTTACGTAACTCACTTATCTACTGCAAAAACGTTTCGTTGCATATTCAGCCTGGAGAATCAACATGAACCATTCTACCGCAACCCATTATTTTCAAAACACATTGTCAGTGAAATCTGGCAACAAGACGTCTATAAATTGCATTCTAAATTCTCCAGCCCAGCTATGAATGGAAGCAGTTTAAAGTTGTTCTAGTGGGCGGACACGTTTTACATCTGCTGTTAATTTGATTCCAAGTTTCTAAAGGAGATTTATGTGGGGCCAGGGGTCACGCGAGATAATGGAGATTTCTCGAATCGGTATAACCTCGGTTTAATAAAGGTTATTAAAAAGGGATTTTTTATTTGTAAACTTGATTATACAAGTTCAAATGCTATCAAATGTTGAAAAACTTCGTTTCACAATCAAAATTTATCCTACGGCGACTTGTACGTCATGAAAAAAACAAAAGATATTCGGTGTTATCTTTGGTATCGATAAAAACAAACTTCGTGTAGATGAATTGATTGTTTTGGCAACCATCATTTTGAAAGTAATAATTATGTTCTCTTGGGCAAGTTTTGAAGACTATTGTTTTTTAAATTGTTTGCAAACAATGATGCTCAAACAATTCCAGTGTAAATTCAATAAAAAAGCTCCCACACTGTCCTACCATAGACGAACCAAACCATCTTACCATCTTATTTAATCACTGATCTATGGTCCTACTCTATGATTTTAATAATAATTTAGTATATTTTTCATTTGAAAACTTTTTAAGATTAATTTAAAGGGGTGTGTGTTTTGTACAAATGTGCCCGCTAGTAAGTATTAAGTTAAAGTAGCCTGAACCACACAAATTTTCTTGAATAAACGAGCACAAAAACTCTTGAATGAATTGTTAGTTAGTCCTTGTGTTGTTGACTCGGGTAACTGAATATCCAGTCATAGATTAAAATTTATTTCGACTTTGTTAATTTCACTCCTTCAATATTGACAATATTAGTCCTGGAAAGTTACCTCAATATTAAACATTAATTGTAAGGAATTTATTCAGATATCACTTGTCAATTAATGATTTATTTTGTAAATTTCAGAGTTTCTTTTTTATTATTTTAGATCATTTTTCAAATTCCACATCCCTAAATTGTCTGTCTGACACTGTTGCACATAGATGAGATTAATAATGAGAAAATAATTAGATAGAAATATTAATATAAATTTAGTAGAATATTGGATAATAATGTTGTTTATGATTGCAAAATCATATTTTCAAATGAAAATCACTCAAATATATTGCTTGAATAATGAATCTTTGAATCGTGATCTTGATATCAAAAATTTTTCCCAGCTGTGTCCCATGATAAAATGTCTTTTAAATTCATGATATAAATAAGTGATGCAAATCTCTGAACTTTAGAAAATAAATTGAAAATTGTTAGCTAGATCTGTATAAATTGCGTAGAATGAATGTCAATTTTGTTTTTCCTTTCCATAACTGAAATTATTAATTAAGTGAAATAATAATAAATTCTCATTAACTCCTAATTGATTTCAATTGATATCTGAATATGACTTGATGTTACAAGCTTTATTATCACTTACCCGGTGGTTCGGAACCCACCTAAAATAGTAGGTCCACCATGTTCCCCGTAACATGGCACAAACGGCGTGGTGGAAGGGTCTCCCCACCATTAAAAGCCATACGCTTATTATTATTATTATTATTATTATTATCTATTAAAAAAAACACGTCATCAACTTTATAAAATTTATAAAATAAAACTTATACTATTTCCGTGATCCTTGAATCTTCTGTGATCAACAGCCAGTAATATCCTTTATTTAAATTCCAAATTAACTTGTTCCTACTGGACAACAATAATCATAAAACAATAATCAGCACACTGTTACGAATTATGTGCTTCAAATGGCTGATTGAAGGTAATAGTTATGATAATTTCATCCCATCCGAACAATACTTCCGTGAAATCTTACGACTCACTTTAAATTTGAATCCCATTTCATTTATCTTCTCTCTTTTGCCTTCTCTTCTCGTCCATTACACCCTCAATTCCACTCTCGCAATCATTCTTTCTCTCTCACTCTCTCACACACTCTCTCTTGATCTCTCTCTTTCACACGCTTTTTCTCTATCTTCCTTCCTATCTCTTTCTGACTCCCTCAGTCCCGTTACGCACCTGTAAACTCTGAGCATAGTGTTCAGCTGCTAGCTGCTGCAATAAGGAATTAAGGTCGTCAACCAAGCGCTGTATGTAATAAAGGGGAACGAACATCAATTACAGGTTAGGTTAGGCTAGGATAGTAGTTCACCTGTGTTGCTGTTGTAGCTGTGCATATCCATGTAATATTCTCACATATTCATGTGCATTGCCATTTTTATTTGGATTGGCCATATCAAGTGGAACGGGATGTTTTCGTGTTCAAAATACAATACTTGACGTAATTTTAAGTTGTATAATTACTTGTAATAATAAAAATAATAATAAAAATTGTAATTGTTCATTATGATAATTGTAATAATTGAAAAATTGTATATTTTTTTAATTTCATTGCTTTTATCATCTATTGATTTATTATCAATTCAATCAATATTTATCTCAGGTTTTTCTCATTTTTAAGAATATGTGTAATTTTGTAACATATCACAAGCAGTAAGCCAATTTCTAAAATTACACACATTCATTGAAACGAAATAATATGTTGAGACTAGCCGGCAGACTCGCTTCGCTCGCCTTAACCGTCTAGCCAGGGGGCTCCGCCCCCTGGACCCCCGGGGGGTCCAACTAATTTCCATTGTGATTAGATAAATTTACAGAAATAGGTGATTTTGGGGAAAATTTTGATACCATTACTTAGTATGCATCTAGGGTCTTAATCAAACATATACTTTTCATAAACGTTGGCTTTTAGCTATTGAAATTATTTTGGTAGCTCGGGATAAGTTTGCTTTGTTTGAAACAAATTATTATTCATTAATAGACCTAACCTACTGAACTTGCCAGCCAAACAGCTTAAAGGAACAGCTGATAGAAGTCAACCGTTTTTAATCATATGGCAGACCCCTTAGCAGCGTTATTTACACTGTCTTTGAACAGCAAAAGACTTTGCACTTTGCATGTAGGCTACCCATACAGTCGGAGCCTTGCAATATGTGGGAAACATATGACTGGATATGATGAAATGTTATTATGCCAGGTTGATGACATCTGTTAAGTGCAAATTTCAAAATATTTGGCTGTTTATCACCAAACTTTTCAAAAATCGTCGATTTTGGGCCCATTTTGGGGCTAATTTTGAAACTTTTTTCCAAGGTACATCTAAGGCCGATACTTAACATGAATACCAAATTTTATCTGATTTGACCTTATGGTTCTCTAGAAATTGTTGTCACCTAAATTTTCAAAAATCTTCAATTTTGGGCCCATTTTGGGGTAAATTTTGAAACCCTTTCTTAGCACGCGTTCAGTCCCCCTACTGAATACGTGTACCAAATTTTATCGTTTTTGGTCGAGTGGTTCCTGAGAAACTGTATGAATGAGTGAGTCAGTCAGTGGTATTTCGATTATATATATATATAGATGTACAGTGTTATTGACACCGTTGTTATTACAATATGAATACAATAACATGAACAGGAACATGTTTGAATAATACAATCATATTATTTAAATTTCAATATCATTTTTAAAATTTAATTTGTAATTATATATATTTACTTCTATCATCATTTTGATTAATAGGCTACATCAATCTCATATCTAATTTGAAAACTTGGAAAAAATGATACTTTTAAATCAACATTTAACCTCCTAAATCAACTACCACAGTAGTTGATAAACTATCATTTATCTGATAGTCTTCTGCTGGATAAATAATAATCAGTAATAAATGATGGAATAATACAAGAATAAGCTTTTCTCACATGAGACAGAACATTTTTCTGACCTTTTATTATTATTATTATTATTATTATTATTATTATTATTATTATTATTATTATATTATTATTATTATTATTTAATAGAATTTTGAAACAGTTCCAAACAAGATTCCAACTATCAGTTTTATAATATTTCCCAGTATTTATTAGATTCCTTCATTTACCACACAATCAATCACTTCAAATAACCTTCTCATTTGCAGTTAATTTGTTAATTATTATTATTGAATTATTGATTAGAGATTAGAAAATTTAATGTGCGGATAGGATGGACCATATTAAATGGTGCTCTCTACTGCTTTAGTCATCAATGGGTGAGCTGAAGTTAATTCAGTAATTTAAATTTAAGAAGTGAATGGAAAGTTAATGTCTTAAAGACTAGTTTTAATTACATTAAACAAAATATTATTATTATTATATTCATTAGTATATGTATGCAGTACATATCAATCTGAAAATACTGTAGTAGAAATAATGTTGATAAATCGTTGTCTTCCATAATGTTCAATATCTTTTTTATCCATGTCTATATTCCGAATGGTTTGTCCATACAAAAACTATACCTATATAATCATATATATATACATGTCCATAATGCCAAATATCTTCCCTCTGTCCATGTCTATATTCCGCATGGTTTGTCCATACAAAAACTATATATAATTATATAATTATATACATGTCCATTATGCCAAACATCTTTCCTCTGTCCTCGTCTATATTCCGCATGTTTGTCCATACTAACTATACATATATTCATGCCCTTGAACATATATCGAGGCTGCCCTAAATGGGACAACATACTTCGGCATACAGTTAAGGAATCTTGTTGCATCCAGATTCGCGCTCTTTTAGTCTGGCACCATTTACCAAGCAGACAGTTTTGCTGTCTGTAGTTCTCCAATATTCTATCCTCTTCTATTTCCTTGCTTCTATCACCTTTCTCATTTTCTCTCTTCTTCTCTGGATCTTTCTTAGTCGCAGTAATGCAGAAAGGGGTCAATTGCAACTGTTGCCATCGCCATAACAATAATAATAATGATGGTCAGGCCATCAGTTTGCCCAGATGCAGTGCATTATGGGCCATGACTGAGATTTATTTTATCCCGCAACTGGTGTTCCACATACCGGAAGAATTTCCCAGTATATATAATTAGTAGAGTGAATATTGATGTTGTGGAATTTATCCATAATTAAAAACTCAAGAAGTTGTCGAATTCCACTTTATTTGTTACACAAATTACAGTACCATGGTTTCAGGGTACCTACCCCATCCTCAGCAAGACTGATTTGAAATACCTTTAATACCTTTAATCTAGTGCATTAGGTTAGGATGTTAAAATATGATTTTAAATTAGCCACCTGTTCAAGTTGTTGGGTTGGCAGCTTATTTTGGCATGTTTACCATTTCGGTCAAATTTGTTCAATAATTAAATACCAAAAATACCAAATATAATTTTAAGCTAGAATTAAGTCATCCTTGTTATAAATTATTATTATTGTTTCTGCTATCTCCATGATCAAGTAGCTCTTGTATACATTTTTCTTCAGAGGCTTCCTTGCTTCTTCCTTTAGTTTCAAATCAGTCTTGCTGAGGATGGGGTAGGTACCCTGAAACCATGGTACTGTAATTTGTGTAACAAATAAAGTGGAATTCGACAACTTCTTGAGTTTTTAATTAATTTCCCAGTAGTCCATAGTCGTGTGGGTATTAGATCGATAGGGTTTTTAGATCTGTAATACCGTAAGATTGTGCACTAGGGTTTTTTGCAAAAGTTTCTTGGGTTGGCGACTTTTTTGTGGATAGACTTAGCTGACTTTATCCTACAGGTCGACATTTTCTTTTCAATTACACAATTTCAATCTATTATACAACTACAAAATATACAATTTCCCATACATTTTTAAAAAGATTTGTCTATAGATTGTCTATGTATACAACTTGAGACACGTCTATTAGACCAATGTCTATTGGAGTGTACTAGACTTGAGATATTCTTGGATTTCTTGTTCTACAACGATCTGCGTTGTTAATATTAACTTTTTTTATGGTAAATTCAACGACTTGCACTAAATTCGACTGCAAATTGTTGAATTTACCATAAAAAGTTAACTTTAGACATGTTTGAAATAAGACATTTCTCTTGTTCCTAACTTTTAGCCAATATTCACAAAAAAGTTGCTTGAGCATAATCAATGATGATTGCAAAATAAACTTGAGTTTGTTGATTTTTATTGGTATAAGTGGAAGCCTACTGCAGGAGAGTAAAAGAGTAGCCTACTTAGAGAGTAAGTCTATCTTTTATGTTATTGTACATAATATGTATGCATCGATAATGCAATTTAAATGCATATAACTATGTAGACATACATTTAGCATCCCATTTTTATTAAAAAAAAGGTGTTGGCTGGTCTATAAATTCCATTTTATATAGTTCTAATAAATTTCTCTTTTTTTTTGCAGGTGAGAAAAAAATCAAATTGATTTCATTGGGAGATTGAGTTTCTGCTATTGGTGAGATATTCAAATGCAAATATAATAAGTTAATTCACATTTATAATCATATTTTATTGAGGAAAAAATCTATTGGAAAACAAAATGTGAATGATTCATGTAATGTAGCCTACATGAACATACTGCTCTATTTGAAACAGTAACTCAGGAGTAGAAGGGTAGAGATAGAGTTCATCTAGTGATAGCCGTGAGCCGTAGCAGGTATCTGTTCGATCAGATTAATAAGCTGCTTTCTCCTGGGTACTCTTTGTAAGGGTGACCAATTGATTGGCCAGCAAAAAAGACATGTTCTCTGCTATAAAATCACTTCCTGGTGGTTCGGAACCCACCTAAACCTGTAGGTCCAGCTCATCAATCACCATCAACCAACACATTACCCCCACACAGGTCTCAGACCTATGTGGGTTTCACCTCCCAAAAAATAAAAAATTACAAAAACAAATTATACCGCTCTCAAAACTTAGCTTTAAACGATTTTTTGAAATTATTTGTCCATCATATATTTTTTTTTGAGGATGAAGCCCACATAGGTCTGAGACCTGTGCGTGGGTAATGATTTGGATGATGGTGATTTGTGAGTTGGACCTACAGTTTTAGGTGGGTTCCGAACCACCGGGAAGTGATTTTCAGCAGAGAACAGTGTTTTTTTTGCTAGCCAATCTAATCAGTCACCGTTACAAACAGGACCGACGAGAACGCAGCTCATCTATCTGATTGAACAGATACCTGCTACGGCTCGCGGCTATCACTTCACTGCAAAGTTCCTTGCGTTACAGAAGGGAGTTTTCAACAGTATCTTAGGAAAAACTCATATATTCTTCACACCAATAATTTTTAATGAAGACAATTTATTTCAGAACTGCTTCCTTTTCTTGTAATAGTTCCTTCCTTTTCTATGTGAATAGTTCAATAACTACAGTATTGTAATAGATTATTAGTTCAGTAATTTTATAATATCAAATCTACCTCAACTTCTTGCAGGAACAACAATCATTTTTTTTATCTATGTGTTTATCTTGTCTTGTCTATGCCCTTACAAGCAAGAACAAATGAATCCCTGTTTCCAACGCTATCATCCGCATTAATCTCTCTCAAATCTGGAAACCAAATGTAATCATCCGATGTTGGGAAACAGATTGCAAGAGATAGACGACAGTCCATTGCATCTTTGAACCTGTAGTTGCTGGCAATTTCCAGGGGGGAAAAAGTAGGTGGAATGGAAGGAAGCGTAAATTGAAGTGGATCAGCGAACCAGCTGGAAGGGAGGGGAGGAGAATGAAGGGTGGAGAAAAATAATATGAAACTTAATGGATAATTTGATTCCAGAATCGATGTTTGTCGAGACTTAATTCGGTTTCCGGTTTGGTCCGCCTTCGGCTACAATAGACGGACAGATAAACCGGAAATAGGACTGAGTTTGATGCTGATGGGAAGAAGTGGATGAGAGATAAGAGAGGAAGAGCAATAAAAGATAATAATATCTTGGGAAGTCTTCCAGCATTTGTAGGTATTCAACCCTTGAGTTAGCTGTACCTTTTGTACCTTGATCAACGTGGTTTACTTGCTAAACTCACTTTTTTTGGAGGATGAAGCCCACATAGGTTTGAGACCTGTGTGTGGGTGATGAGTTGGATGGTGGTCATTGATGAGTTAAACCAACAGTTTTAGATGGGTTCCGAGTCACCGGGAAGTGATTTTACAGCAGAGAACAGTGTCTTTTTTGCTGGTCAATCTAATCGGTCACCCTTACTAAGAGTACCCAGGAGAACGCAGCTTATCTCTATCTGATTGAACAGATACCTGCTACGGCTCACGGCTATCACTTCCACTGGTTTCATGGTTTTTGAAAATGTTTCATAGGTTTCAGAAGTTCTCTCGTTTTTTTCTCACCAATGGAGTCCACATGAGTCTGATGTTTGTGCATGGACAATAAGGTGGTGATGTTGTGAATGATGGATTCACAGTATAGGAAAGGTGGATTTCGAACCACCAAGTATGTAATAATGCATATAACGTTCGGTTTGTTCACCCTTGCGTAGTCCCGAGTGCTCGTGACTCACGATCGCCTTGACACTGCTCTGTGAGTCACCATCACTTCCTTAATCTTCTTATTTCAAATACAAAAAACTTCCTTTTTTTGTAATTTTCTTCTAGTTGAAAATTTATTGCTGAAACCTTGATTACAAGCGTTACATACGTCGCATATTGAGCGTGTTTACTGGTTATACACAAACAAATTTACAATTTTCTTTGTAGTGGTAATCTGATTGAAATCTCGCCCAGTGTAATTGCGTTCACTAGCTAGCTAGCAAACTATCTAGCTCAATTACACGGGGCGACTTTAAAATCAGATTGTAAATTTGCTTGTGAATAACTAGCAAACACGCTCTGAATGACTAGTAAACACGCTCAATAAGCAACGCATTTAACGCTTGTATTCAACGTTTCAGCAATAATTTTTCAACTAGAAGGAAATTACATGAATTAAAAAAAAAGAAATTATTGTATTTGAAATAAGAAGATTTAGGGAAGTGATGGCAGCTCTCTCAGAGCAGTGTCAGGGTGATTGTGAGTCTCGAGCACTCGGGAGTACAGTTGGGCCAAAACTCTTGGCGCATGGACGGCTGGCTACTACTAACCGCATTAGAAACATTGCCTGCTGTTCTATTCCATTGCCACTAAACTATATACATAGATCGTGCGTGCAGTAGCCGGATGTTTTTAGAATAGTACCCGCGCTAACCCCCTCGCCATAGCCCGACCGGTTCTGGCTACTCGCCAAGAAATTTTGGGCCATCTGTACGCTAGTAAGGGTGAAAATAACCCGACGTTATCTGCATTATTACATACTTGGTGGTTCGGAATCCACCTTAAACTGTGGATCCATTATTCACATAATCACCTTATTACCCACGCACATACTAGATTAGTCTGCTAGCTAGATAGAAAACCTAATTAGACTTTGCAAGTTTACAATCAGGTTGTGAATCCGCTGGCGAGTAGCTTGTAAACTCGCTTAATGTAATCAACGCTGTACACAAGTTTTCATAGCGTGTGAAATTGGTTAGGAATTGAGATCAGAGGTCAATGAGAATCAAAATTAATATTGAATACATCATAATCTACTTAGTTTATTCCTCGTGCATAAAAATTCAAGTTTCAAATGTCTCCGAGTATTTTCTTTAATGATTTGATCGTTTGCTCTCACGACCATTAGTGAAAAAGCAACCGTGTCTACTGTAAATCATCTTTGTATTATCTGAAACTTATAGCCTTCATTATTCCAACAGCGCTGTACAACAAAAGCCTCATTAGGACGAATATTTTGTGACAAAAAACGATGAAGATGTCGATGATGAGAAGTTGTTGGTGGAGAGGATGGGGGGGGGGGAAGAAGGATAATAAGGAGCTGGAGGAGGAAGATAAGGACGTTGTGGAAAAGAAGTAGAAGGAAAAGAGGAAGATGATGATGATGATGATGAAGAAATATGAGGAAAAGTAGTGGGAGAAGGATGAGGTGGTGGAGAAAGAAACATAATCATTATCTTTCTGATAAGGTCGTTCGATCAGAAGGGTTTTGGTAAGAGAAAGAAATAAAACATAGGAAATGAGAGAAAATGAAGAGGGAAGTATCTGCATCGTCTGGGAGATTATTAGAGACGTACCTTTGACCTGATGATGCTGAGTGCTCCTATCGAAGATGGAATGACACGGATGGGTGAGCTAAGGGTGGTGGCTGGTGGTTCTGTCGATCGGATCAAGACGGAACAGGGGTTTCTTTTGCGGGTTTTTGTTTGAAGTGGGGGTATAGTAGGTGATGAGAAGAATGAGGAGGGAGGAAAAAGGGGTGAGGATCACAATGTTCGAAAAAGGTGGAGGAAAAACAAGAATTGTGGTAGAGTAGAAGGAGAAGGTAGTGGTGATGATGATGACGATGATCATGATCATGATGAGGATGATAAGAAGAAAAAGAAGGAAGAGAAGAGAAAAGAGAAACATGACAAAGAGGAAGGTGAAAGAAACAGTTTTTTTTTCAAGGGAAGTGATAGCCGCGAGCCGTAGCAGGTATCTGTTCAATCAGATAGATAAGCTGCGTTCTCGTAGGTCCTGTTCGTAACGGTGATCGATTAGATTGGCCAGCAAAAAAGACACTGTTCTCTGCTGAAAATCACTTCCCGGTGGTTCGGAACCCACCTAAAACTGTAGGTCCAACTCATAAATCACCATCATCCAACTCATAACCCACGCACTGGTCTCAGACCTATGTGGGCTTCATCCTCCGAAAAAAAGGAAGAAAAATTACACAAGAAAAAAATTACACAAGAAGAAACCGTAGTAGAATAGAATAGAATAGAATAGAATAGAATAGAATAGAATAGAATAGAATAGAATAGAATAGATTTTATTCCTTTAAGTATAAAAACTATACAATCGGAAACGTCATAATCACATATGCATTACAATGATAATAAATCTAACAGACATTCAATAATAACCACATAATAGGCAATCAAAATATACAAGTCATGAAAGTATATATTATAGTTCACACTTATATAAAATTTACTCTGAATTCAAATTTAATCAGAAGTAGCTACTAATAGTTTCATTGCTCATGTTGAGGAATTCTGTCAATGAGTAAAGCGGATTTTCTGTCAAAAGTGTTCTCATTTGACGTTTAAACTGAGCAACAGATATTTCTCTTACAAAAAACGGAAGCTTATTGAATATTTTTACAGAAATTACTCTTGAACTGATCTGAGTTCTCCTCAGCCTGGCATATGGTACTTCTATACACTGTCTGTACCTTGTATTATGCTGGTGAAAATTCTCCCTACGTAGGAAAGAGTCAAAATTTATTTTCACTTCCATAGCTAGTAAAAATACAAACAAGCTATAAATTGTCATCATTTTCTGTTCTACAAAAATTGGCCTACAAGGTTCTAAGTAGTCTGCATTACCAACAATTCTCAAAGCCTTCTTCTGAAGGAGCAAGATTTTTTGTACATCAGTAGCACAACCCCACAATGATAAACCATATGCAAATGTACCTTGAAAGAAGGCAAAATAGGTCATTTTGAGGTAATGCTGAGGCACATATTCTTTCAATCTGCGTAAAAGATATAACACTCGGCTCAGCTTGGAACAAACGTGATCAATATGTGCGCCCCATGTCAATCCTTGATCTAGATATATCCCCAAAATCTTCACACATTTTAAATTATCTTTATCAATTTGCCTCAACCCCAGAATTATTTGTTGCGTTTTATTGCTATTTAGAAGTAGATTATTTGCCCTGAACCATATGCTCATTTCATCCTGACAGTTGGACATTTTTTCTTTTAGAGCCAGGATATCAGTATCTACAGAAAACATAGATGTGTCATCAGCATAACAAACTACTTTAGATTTAGTACAATAATCAATATCATTCATCATTATCAGAAATAGCAAGGGTCCTAGTATTGATCCTTGTGGTACACCATGACGTACAATGCAACACTTGGAGAATTCGTTATTAACATTTACAGTCTGCCTACGATCACTCAGGTACGATTGCAACAGTTTAAGAGCTTTCCCTTGCACACCTAAATAATACAATTTTTTCAATAAAATTTCATGTTGGACAACATCGAATGCTCGACTCAGGTCATACAGGACTAAACCTGCATAGTTCATTGAATTGAAGCAGTCTAATATGTCGTCTACAATCGAGCCAACTGCATCAATGGTTGATTTACCTGCTCTGAAACCGAACTGTGCAGTGGATAGCAGGCCGTTGCTCTCAAAGTATTCATAGAGTTGAATGGAAATGATATATTCATAAATTTTACCGAATATTGGTGGAACAGATATGGGTCTGAAGTTCTCAGGTTGTTTCTTGCAACCTTTTTTGTATATAGGAATAGTTCTAGAATGTTTCAGAATTTTTGGAAAAACTGCTTCATTTATGCAAGAATTGAAACAGGCTGTTAATGGTGCAACGATTGGTTGAATTACTTCTTTTACCAGTGAGCTAGTCAAGTCATATATATCTTTACTATTTGATGATTTCATTTTTGTGACAATACCTAGAACCTGCACAACCGAGACCTCTTTCATTTCAAATCTACAATCAGTTCCTGGAGAGAGAGATAGTAAATCCTCTGCTAAAACATCAGTTGAGTCAATACTACTGTGAATTTGTTCTACTGATTTGAGAAAGTATAGATTGAATGCATCAGGAGAGATTGATGTTCTAACATCAGGAGGTGGATTAGAGCATATCCGAATAATTCTCCATGCAGCTGAGCACTTATTATTCGCAGATTCAATACGCCGGACATTTGAGTTAAGCTTGAATGATTTAAGTTCTAATTTATATAGTTTCTTTAAATTGATATAAGTGCGTTTCTCATTTTCTGACCTACTATTTTTGTATTTATCATAAGCAATCAGTACTGTATTCCTTAAACCATTCAAAGCAGGTGAGAGTTGATTCCACTTTTTAACTCTATCAGAGGAAGGCTTTTTAGTTTTTATAGGGAAAAAAATGTCAAATAGCTTATGGAATTCATTAAAAAATAATTGAAAATTATTCTCAGCCCTTTCGTGAATTAGAATGCTCGGCCAGTGGATGGTACATAGTTGAGACAATAATTGATTGGTTCCTATAGCAGTTATTGGTCTGAAACTATAAGATTTTTCATCTTTTGAATTAGTATTCCCACTTATATTCGTATTGGATCTCACTCTGAAAGATATGGCATCGTGATCGCCCAAGACCACCGGCTCAACAGCCACCTTGAACAAACCGGGGCGCAGATCAGTTGCAACATTGTCCAAGCAAGAATTCATTCTTGTTGTCTCAAAGTTGGTCAGATACAGATTATAAGATTTGAGAAAATTTACCAACTCGGATTTTTTAGGATCAATAGACAGTATGTTTACATTATAGTCACCTCCTATAATAAAATGATAATCCTGCTTGTATATAGTTAAAGATACGATAAGTCTATCCAATGCATCAAGGAAAAGGTTAAAGTCACCCCTGGGTGATCTGTAGAGTGTTATGATGATAATTTTTAATTTCTTACTCCTAACAGCAACAAATTCATGGTGAATTTCATTACTATAAGCTGATACATCAATTACTTTGAAATCATTAACAAATTTGTCTGAAATGAAAATAACAACACCCCCATTCTAGTAGATGAAGATGATGAAGAAGTAGATGTAGGTGATAGAGAAAAGGATGGAGATGAAGTTGAAGAAGTAATATGAGAAGAAAGTCTAGGGAAGGAAAAAGGGTGAAAGGATCACAGTCTTCGGAAAAGCTTGAGAAGAAAACAAGTGAGGCTGACGAAAATTTTCACAGCGACAAATTGCATTAAGGTTCAATTCCGGCCGGCGGTAATCCACTGCGGTAAACTTACCAACGCACAGGAGCGCTAGGAGCCAACTTGTGGGTCAGGGGTGGAAGGAAATGTGATGAAGAGGTGGTGGGGGAATGATGTGGTAGGGAAAAAAGGAGGGAAAGCAAGGAGCGAAACGAAAGAGCAGAACACGAGGCAAAATTAATTGTTTATCGACATGAGGGGGAAATTGGTAAAGGGGGGATATTTTGGGGAAAGGGGGTGTTTGCTTCAGGCGAAATGCATACTGCCTATTGCTTTCGTGGAAAATTCGATTCAACCCACAAGGTAATTGGAATTGTAAGGGGAGGGGATGTAATATGAAATAATGAAATTTATTCCTTCAAAGCAGAACAAAAATGTAACACATATTTATTGAAATTTGAAACTTTGTAAAAACAAATTATAGGTGATGGTGGTATTGTAGTTGAAAGTGTTCATTATTTACAGAGGATTATTTTTCAATTTGGAACTGGAATTTGTGTAATGTGATGGTTTGGAGGAATGTAATGATAGGAATTTCAGTTACAAAAATGTATTTGAATCTGAAAATATTGGTTCTGGGTGATGAGTTTTATTGAAATGAAGATCATTTTTATAAGAGGAGTACTCTATTCCTGGAACGAACTCCTCCAAACAAACAAAAACATATTATTATAACCAAAAATCTTGAAGTTCATCTGTAGGCCATAGAAATTTTCAAATGATAACTGACACAACTTTTGGTTATTATACTGTCAAAACTTTTCAACTACATAAATTCAGTCGACATGTATTATTCCAACGAACCATTGCTACGAATATTGTAACTTGGCAAAACTTTTCCGCCGGCCGAAAAGTTCGCAGTCTATTCTGTTTCACTCGATATCGTGAACCGAGCAAAAGAATTCAATAACCTCTCTGCATGAGAACTTATTGAAATTCGAATCGAACCATTTCATTGGAGCACAATGTCACGGCTTGGGGCTAGTGCAATTAATTCCAATATTCTCCTTCAGAAAAGCGAAAAATTCTTTTCTAATTCGTTCAAAGTGATAAGTCTCTTTCACTCCCCCACTCACTCTCTCTCTCTCTCTCTATCACTCAACTTCTCTTCTCTTCATCCTCTCTCCTAATCAATACCTCTCTCTCGTCTCTTTCTTCTCTCTTACACATTCTTTTTCTCTGTTTTCACCCTCTATCACTCTCTTTCTCTTTCCCACTCACTATCTTCTCTATCTCTCTCTTTACTCTCCCTCACTTCACTTTCTATTCTCTGTCTTCACCATCTAACACTCTCTTTCCTACTCTCTATCTCTCTCTTTCTATTTACTCTCTCTTTCTCTTCACTCTCTCCTCTCTCTCTTTCTCTTCACTCTCTCCTCTCTCTTTCTCTTCACTCTCTCCTTCTCTCTCTCTTTCTCTTCACTCTCTCCTCTCTCTTCCTCTTCACTCTCTCCTCTCTCTTTCTCTTCACTCACTCTCTATCTCATCTCACTTTCTATTCTCTCTCATCACCATGTAACACTCTTTCCCACTCATTATCTCTCTCCTCTTTTTTTCTTTTTTTTTACTCTAATATCTCTTTCTCTCGCTCTCTCTCTCTCTGACTCTCACACTCACTCTGTCTCCTTTTTTGTTTTGTATTTCTCCATTGTATCTTTTTTTCTCTTTCTTTCGCTGTCTCTTTTTCTTCTCTTTCTTTCACTCTCCTTTTCGCTCTCTCGCTCTCTCTATTATGTCTCTCTCCCCCACTCTCTTTCTCTTCTGTTATTTTTCCTCTCCAGAGTACGGGTACGGGAATCCCTCTAACAAAAAATCTCAATATTAAAAGCGCTTTGTGAGAATTGAACTCAAAGTCCTGTTTCCCTCAGCTTCCAGTAATTCTCTGCTGTTACGACTTTTTTAATTTCTCCAATATGCTGCAGGAAAAAGGGCAAATGGTCATTTTATTACAATAGTTCAAGTTTTAAACCCCGTAAGAACTACTATGTGGATTATAATTATTGCTCTTTTCAATTTGCTATTATTCGTGAATGAATTGTTTGAGATGTTGTGGATTTTCTTGTCCAATGAAATTACAATTTTGAGGAGAACGAGCACAAATTAATATTGAAAGTCTAATATATAACTCCACTCTATAGAAAATGAATTGTTTGCAATCTGTTGAATAAAATAAAATTCTTATGTAGAGTAAAAAACATAAAATAAACATAAACTAAAGCATGAACATAAAATAAAACATGAACAAAATAAAAATCTTATGTAGATTAAAACAGGAAATAATCATAAACTAAAACTTGGACATAAAATAAAACATGAAAAAAATGAAATTCATATGCAGAGTAAAAACATGAACCATACATGGGCCTTTTTTCTGTAATTTCAGTACTGTAGTGATATCATTGGTTGAGTTTATGGGAGCCTAACCGTTTACCGGTAAGTAGAATTTGACCAACAAATGAGGCATCCTATTGGGCTACTCTAATTATGTTATAGACATTCAAAAATTTTAATAGACCAATCAGATGCTTGTGTTTTTGGTAAAATTTCATTTACCGGTAAACTGTTAGGTTCCCATGAACTCATACATTGATTGAAAATGTAGGCTATGTTGTAGTACATTTATGTTATTGCATTTAGGATGTTGATGTCTAGGATGTTTAAGAATTTCTGGAAATGAAACTACTTATATAAATGAATAATTATATTGACACCAAAATACAATAATACACGAAAAACAATAAAGTTGACAAGATGAGATAAAATAAATAAAAACTTTATTAATATTCATCGACCAAGCAAAAGCTTGAAAACGCTGGGTAAAAATCAACTTCTTGAAAAATAATCAACAATTTGTTAATCGATACTCCAAGAGAAAAATACTGATCATTTTAAGAAAATGTCATTTAGGATCTTGTATGCTCTGGGAACTCTCTTTTGACTGGGACACCAAAGTTGTTCATCTTTGCAAGAAAACAGATACTCCTTTTTCCCCAGGCAGATTATTTCCCTTCTGTTTATTAGTTAGGAAACCAGATCTCTGACAATTGTTTATTTAGTACGAAAGGCGTCTGCATTTTGATTCAAAGTTGTCATGGTGTAGAACACATGGTCTTTTTCTAATTGTCAACTTAGTAGTAGATGAAAATGTAACAGGCTCATCAAAGATTTTATCACAGTTTACAAAACTAACAATTACTTATTTATTTATTACAAAACACAAACAAGTAAAGATACAACAGGCACAGCCCAGAGCCTTCTTCTTCTACTTTTTCTTTACAAATTTTCAATTATAGAAAGAAAAATTAACCCTTGAATAAATTCTAAAAAAAAAATAAATGAATAAATTCTATTTATGTGGTTGCTTCATGCAGTTGTTGTCGATGGTTGCAATAAATAACCAGATTCAAGAAGGCTTCTCACTTGAAAAATACGATTAAATGAAATTGAAATTAACTTTATTTCTCCAAAACAAATATGCAATTCAATTAAGCATAATATTCCTTCATCATTAATCATGCTTAATCCAATAATCATCTATCATTTTCGTGCAATAATAAATGATGTATTGAAAATAATAATAATAATAATTATTATTATTATTATTATTATTATTATTATTATTATATTATTATTATTATTATTATTATTATTATTATTATAATTATTATCATTATCATCATTTCGTACGATGTAGGCGATTTCCAAAACTTGGAAATAATGAAATTATGGAACTTGCGACCCTCTTATTACTTATCTTGCAAGACTTTAAACTTTATAAACTTACGGCTTTACTTTTATTCATATTGAAATCTGAGCTATTTCATTTCGCTGAGTTAAAAGAAACAATTTCTCTTATCATGAATAGATTGGATTAAATCCTGAAAAATGAATTAGAATTAAACGTTATTTGCCATTAGAAAAAAATGTTACAATTAGTGATTACTACAATAATAATTGGTTAATAATTAGAAAAATTAGTTATCTATATAAATAAAATTAGAGTTTTGTCTGTACATTTATCAGAATTGTATATTTTTTGGTTATTTTTACGTTTTATGCTTTAACTAAGCCGAAAATAGTCTTATCTCACTTTCTGTCTGTCTGTCTGTCTGTCTGTCTGTCTGTCTGTCTGTCTGTCTGTCACGGCCGCAAAGGTATTTTTCGCGGCCTTCTCCTCAAAAACGAGAGCATCGATCGGGATTTTAGTTATTGAACAGTATTGAAAACATTATTGACAATGTCTTTAGCTATAAAAAACTAAATTAACTTTTTTTTTAACAGAGTAATAAACGTTTAAAAACCAAGTACTGTGCGATTTTGGATACATTTTACGCGGCCTTCTCCTCAAAAACGAGAGCATCGATCTTGATTTTAGTTATTGAACAGTATTGAAAACATTATTGACAATGTCTTTAGCTATAAAAAACTAAATTAACATTTTTTTCAACAGAATAATAAACGTTTAAAAACCAAGTATTGTGCGATTTTGGATACATTTCTTCCAAGTTTTATTACCACATAAGAATAAGAACAAATCATGTAATTTATCATGATATATCAATCAGCTGTTCTCAAATATAAATGGTGGGCCCTTCGCGGCGTTATTTACGCTGTCTGCAGACTTGTGTAGTCGGAGCATTGCAGTCTTTTAGGAAACATATGTCTGGTGAATTAAAGCTCATCTTATGTTTTATCAATAATTATTCCTTTGTTGAAAAAAACAAAATTTTCTAATTTCAATTTATCGAAACAAAAATTAACATTTTAGGAAGGTTCGGTTTGTGCCAGGCTCTTGGGAATTCGCCAGGTAGCACTATTATTACCATGTTAGAAAAAATCACGTAATTTATCATGATATATCAATCAGCTGTTCTCAAAAAATATTCTCTCTGATGCCTCTCACTGAATTGTTTACATTCTAAGTTGTTTACTAAGGGCCCGTTCACACGATACAGTTCTTGTGCGGTACAGTAAATTTGCTGTATCAGTTATTTTGCAGTGCTTTCGTTTGCATGTAAATTTCATATTGTATGTTCACACAATACTGTTTCGACTGGATCCAGTAAAAAAAGCTGTTCTAGCCGATTTCTACATTCCGATTGGTCTTCGAAAACTGTATCACTAAAATCAGCTGTACCGCAAAATAACTATCCGCATCCGGTGGCACATGTATTGTACAGGTAATGGATATGTTCAAACGATACGCTTATTACGCTGGAAGCAGTCTTCAGATCGTCAGCATTGATCTTCTTCATTGATATTCTTCAGCATTGATCTTCTTATTAGTGAATTCCAGTGTCCAGAAGTGGAAGATATTAATTGTGAAAATTTAATTTCTCTAATATATGAGAGACCCGCCTTGTGGGACAAGACTTAAGATTAATATAAAAATAATGAGAGAAAAATGTGTAGAATATTGAAACCAGAATTTGCGTACTTTGATCAAAATTTAAGAGAAACCTTCAGTAAGAAACTTATTTTAAAAAATCTTACACAAATAAAAAAATCCTGGACTGGAATAAATAAAACTGAACTGGAAGCGCAATGGAAGAAGGAGGAGAGCACAGCAATAAGATAAGCAGCAAAGCCGGACCGTGTGAACATCACAGTACAGTTGACGCCGTACAGTAAAAAAACCGTACCGCAAAAAAACTGTATCATATGAACGGGACCTAAGCTGCTAACAACTTCATGATCGTTGCTATCAAAAAAGCCGAAATTCTTATTTGAAAGTCTTATTTCTAAACATAATCCGTACGAAGGACGGGCACAATAGCTAGTTTTATGAATAAAAATGTTTATAAAATCTCGACTATAACTTACTGTGTGAACCACATGAATAATTCATCACAATCTTGCCAGATTTTTACACCGAAAACAATCAAGGTCTCACCCTGATTTACAAGTCTTCACCTTCTAATCGTTTCATGAAGTCGGCCTCAATCCTTTTGACCTCTCTCTCGGTTCTAATCAACTAAACAATGCACACAAGCGTTCAGTCGATTTTACGGTCTTAACGGTCGGTAACTCGATATTTTACGTGAAGAAAATGTTACGACTTTTCTTTTGCAATCGATCAAAATTGTTCCCAAAGAAAGGTAGTGTTTGGTAAACTTGGACGTAACTCGAGACTCGATTAATCGATATTTATCGATCGATTATCGATATGCTTCATTAATTGGGTCATCTTCCCTGTTCTTCATTACAGACGTTAATATCTAGTGGGAAATCGTTAAACTCGAAACATTGTTACAAACTTAAATTCTTCTTTTATCATCACATAATCTACTTACGGAACTATCTCAAATAATTATTTTATCTCAATCTCGATAAATCGATATTTATCGATCGATTATCATCAATATGATTTATAAATTTATTGCCTTATCTCGTGCTGACCATTATTTTAACGGTAACTGTATATTAAGTAACACAAACATTAATAAACTTGATACATTATCACCTGGATTTGAAGCTCGAATTCTGTTTTTTTACATTTCAGACCGACCTCAAATTTATGTCAAACTCGATAAATCTATATTTTTCAATAAATTATCGATATGTTTCAGAAATTTACTATTTTATGTTGATCATTTTAAAGGAAGTTCAATATTTACCCAAACATTATTAAACTCGGAACATTATTGCTTAGATATATATAACTGGAATAATTCTTCTTTTTACATAGAGGAACAATCTCAATTTATCCCTTTTTATTAATATGAAAAAATTGAATAAATTAATATTAAAAACCAAATATTTTTTTAAAATTTTCCATCAATTTAACATATTTTGTTTCATAAATTTATTCTTATTTCCTGTTGATTAATTTTAATGTAACTCAATATTTATCGAACGCTCAAATATATATTAAACTTGAAACACTATTGCCCGGATTCAAAACACGATTTCTTTTTTTTTACATCATAGACCAACCTTAAATAACTCCATGTCAAACTCAATAAATCAATATGTTTTAATCGATTATCGTGTTTTCGATACGCATCACAGATTGGGTCTTCTTCCCTGTTTATCATCTCAGACGTAACTCGAATAAATGTTTACCATAATCGGTCATGATGGATCACGATAATATCGATCGACTATCGATATGCTTCATGATTTTGGTCTTCTTCTCTATTTATCATCTAGTGAAGCTTCGATTATGTCGATTTTGATCACTATCGATTTGCGTTACGTCTCGTGAAACCAATAAGGAAAGGACTCGTTTCTAATCTTATGATTTTCACCTAGAAAGCTTCTGAGATTGAGCACCCACAATGCATCACTCAAGAACCAACTCTCTGCTATGATTGTTTCCAACAATGAAGAGTTAGATTTGGATTTTGGACGAAATTGCTTGTCAAATCCATCGTGTAATGGAAGGATTTATTCAATCGCCTGGTTTTCGTTCCTAGCTGTAATCTGGGTGACTGGGGAACAATAATTTATTGGCGTTGTGTAATACTCGGCTAAATTGTGAAGACACGACTGGGTATAAAGTACTTCGAATATTTCTTGCCACGTTTCTCAACCGCTAACTGCAAGTATCTGTTAACAACCATCAATAAATCTGGTCATGGAGTTGTCTTGTGAAATATGAATTTCATCTCGAATATTATTCAAAGCTCCACAGTGTAGGTGTAGACTGAATTAAAACTATTATTGTGGATTGTCATTGGGCGATCGATATTGATGTGATTTTGATTTGAAAACGTTGTAACTGAGTATTGAATAAGAATGGGAGCTACAAGTTTGAACAGGCAGCAATAACTGTAAAAAGGAACATTAATGTAATAATAATTGTAAATGCTATAAATAAAAAATAACAGTTATTGTAATGGTGATTGCAATAATTATTGTAAAAAGGAGCAATTATTGGAAAAATAATGAATAATTAGACGATATTGTCACAACCAAATTTATTAAAATAAACAACCGAAACTAGTTTCTCAATATTTTTAATAAATGTGGTTGTAACAATTTCGTCTAATTATTCATTATGGATGCCTTCCACAATATCACCTTCGCCACTACAAAGAAAGTATTGGAAAAATGTTTTAATTTTTATTTAAAATGTTTAAAATGTATATTGGTTTGTGATAGATTTGGTCCAATTTTTTCTTGTTTGAGGATGAAGCCCACGTAGTTTTGAGACCTGTGCGTTGAGTTGGATGATGTTCATGATTTGAACCTACTGTTTTAGGTGGGTTTCGAACCACCGGAAAGTAATTTTTAGCAGAGGAGCCTTTTAAGCTGGCTAATCAAATCTGGCTCTGACTCTGACTCAAATTTATCTGACTCTGCTTCGGCTCATTGATTTGCTCTGATTGATTTTATCTGCTCTACTCTGCTAATTCACTCCAGTGATTTCCACTTGGTCCAAGTGTTTCTGTTTAGAGATTTTGACTTTGGGACAACTTTCATGAAGAAATTTAGCCTTTTTTATTCCCAACTCATGTCAAAACTAGAAACTCGAATATACATAGAAACCATCCAAACTATAAAACTTTCTAGTAATTAAGTTAGTATTTGATACAATTATTGTTTCAGCTCATATTTCTTTGTAGCTTCTCGTGGATGTATCGATTAAATAAAGCCGCGTCTCCACCAATCGAACATGTCTGCCGAACATTGTTGGCGAATACAAAGCATTAAGCATATGAGTCACCGAACATGTTCGTGAGTTCAATTGAAATGTTCGGTCTGTGAGCGAACAGTAACGACCAACAGCAGGTTCCCGCCACTACCCCCACCACACCGATCATAATGTTCGAGAAGGCGTCCACACCAAACCAACACCAAACAGTGTTCGGCGACATCAGATAATTCCAGCGAACACTGATCGCCGAGCATGTTCGGTTGGTGGAGACGCGGCTTACGATTTATGGAATTTATGTTTGACATTACTGAAACTAAAATATTAAATATATTATGACTAAGTTAAATTTGTACTCATATTTTACGGATGATATGAAAAATCAAATATTTTTTACCCACAAATCCAAATTTATTTTCACGGGCGCATGGGACTGCGCTTGTAAGGGTGACCATCAAATCAAATCAAATTTATTCACACATCTTCAATACAGAAAATAAATGAATGAAATAATTTTCACTGTGAATATTCCCCACAAAGACATAAGTCGAGGCTGGATAATACCAAGATTAATGAGGTTTCTAGTGTTGTGTGCATGATTTAGTGGATTAAATATTTTATTTTCATTGTTTCGAATAAAAATCAGTAATACTGCTGTAATATGGTTAGTTGGTGTAGTAAAGTTATAGTAAATGAAAAGGATGAATATTTACTAATGGGGTAACGCGAGTTCAGAAAAAGAATCTAAATGTTTATTTTAATGTTATAATAAAAAATAATAAAATTCTAATGAGCTTATCAAGAATTAACAGAAGAATTTATTTACTCACAAACGGTCACTCGCTCAGCAGGGAAGAGTGGGGCGGGTCATCTGCCGTAGATGTAGCCAGCTCCCTTACTCGACACCGACTGCCCAGAGCCACTCGTTTTTTCAGCACAATTTTACTTGTCATGGATTTTCACTGACCTCATCATTTTTCTTTTAATAGTTAACAATGGCTCTCTCCTCTTTTTGTGAAAATTCATGGCAAATAAATTAATTATGCTGTTACATTACACTGCAATGTAAAGTTGTCTAATGTTAAGTACGTGAAATAGACCAATCCTGTTGAATAGCGACAGTTTCGGTTCAAGCAGGCTTTGATTATTGCACACTGTGCAACTGCTATGGGCTCTATAGTAGCCAAGGATTCCATATGTCGGGATAGACTGTACATAAGCAATGTATGTTAATCGTAGTTGATGAACAGGGAGAACCTCTTTTAGCTGTCTAATGACGATAGACAGCCGTCTATCCATAGCCGAGACCATAGTAGCCGGAGGACCGGCTGCTATGACGATATTTGCTTTTTATCACTTATCCGTTATTTCAGAGCCCTCCTACCAACATGATTGAAGATTTAACATAAGATTTACCATCATGGTTCCATAATCATTGGCATAATTGCCCTTATGACTTATGTGGGCTTAAACAGAAAGAAAAAATATTTAATATTAACTAATTTATTTATTATAAGTTGTATATGTAATGCACTTTATTCTAATAGATTTTTTATTTTTTACAGGTGAGAATAAAATGAAATTAGACATTCGTTGAAGAAGTTTCTACTATTGGTAAGAAAAAGAAAAATAGTCGAATACATTTCATAACTTGGTTCAATTTGTACTCTTATTTTATTCACATAGAAATCTATTGGATTTGAAACGTAAATTATTCCCTGCAATATGAACCATACGCTACAACATAATGTATTCCATGGAACAAAAACTCAACAGTAGAGAACTTTTAGCATAAAGTATATTTATACTTTATAGTGTATTATACTGTACCTACTAGTTTATACCTATTTGTTGGACTTCACAGATACTATCCCACTTGATATAAGCCTTGTATATTTGTAGTATATATTGTATATATACCCTCTAGTATATACCTATTTAATAGATTTCACAGATACCAAGCCCACTCTTAATAATAACAGTATAATAGCGATTTTAAAAGTCATCATAGCTTGAATGAGTTATTCAAGTGATAGAGATTCAAGTGCTTATATAGTGCTCTCTTTTTCAATTCTCAATGATAGAGTTCATTGTGCTATCATGAACGTTTTATAACTTCACAATAATTGATGAATATGTATGAATTAACCGGCGAACTACAGCGAGATTGCGTCACTTGACAGCGAAAGACACTCATTATCATTATTATAGACTACGCAGTCAACTCATTCGGTAATAATTTGGTACGTGAGCTATGCTACGTAGGTATAACGGACAGTTTATTGTTACGTAGATAATAGAAAGCATATTGTCAACGTTACGGTGTCAACAGTATTCGGTCAGCTGAGAATGGAATGGAAGGACGGACGAATGGAGGGAATGGAGGAATCTAGGAGAATTGTCAAAGTATTGAGGAATGATTGAATGAATGATGTTCACCTGGGAATGATTGGTGGGACAGTGGAATAAAGGAACAGTGAGATGGAGGAACAGTGCTTTGAATGAACAGGGGAGTGGTGAACGGATGAATGGAGGGAATGAAGAAATTGAAGAGAATTGTGGAAGCATTGAGAAATTAAGAAAAATGTTGTCACTGCTACCATGACAACGGTATTCGGTTACCTGAGAATGATTGGTGGAACAGGGAATGAAGGAACAGATGAATGGAGGGGAATGAAGGAACAAGAATAGAGGGGAATGAAGGAACAGAATGGAGGGGAATGAAGGAACAGAATGGAGAGGAATGAAGGAACAGAATGGAGGGGAATAAAGGAACAGAATGTAGGGGAATGAAGAAATTGTAGAGAATTTCCCATCCATGAAAACTGGAGAGCTATTCGAGGTGTGAAACGTACTCCTATTTGTACAGGGCAGAGCTGGACCTCACCTCAACACTGAACAAACACATGCATTCGGCTGTTCTCTATATCTATGGTAGCCCCTGTTTTGTAGTATATATGTATATAGTGTGTATGCACAGGTTCTTACATAAACAGTAGATATTCTGGCAGGACGTACAATGGTGTATTTGTGCTCGTTAAATAAAACAACAACGGAGGTGAATTATGGAGTAATGTTTGTGCAGCAATTAGGAAATGGTTGGGAAAAGCAATAGGATAGGTGAGAGGTGACCTACGTGGTGGCCAAGGTTGAGTAGGTTTTGAAAAGTTGTGCTTCGAGGGTCTGTTGAATATCAGATCGTTTTCGAGGGTCTTTGATTTGGTAGGAGTGTTTTTGATGTGGATTAATCCAGTTGATTTAAATATGTTGAGGAGCTGTTGAGAATCAGCTGTTTTTTCAAGTGATATTTAAGGTGACCAGATTTTTTAAAACGGAACAACTGTACGTATAGAACGGGTGGGGTGTTTGAAAATTGATCAGAAAATAGGAAAAAAATTTAGCTTTTAGATAATTTAGAGTAATAATAATTATCAATAAATAAAAAAAAAACCTTTTCATGAAGTAGAATATTAGTAACTATTGTTTCCAAAACGGGACAAATGGGTGTCCCGACAAGGATGGTGGGGACAACGGGACATGCCTCTCAAAAATGGGACGTCTGGTCACCTTATAATATGTTGGATAAAGTTTGATATGATGTATTAAATTACACCTTACATACAAATTAATTTTGTTGGAAGTATTTTTGATTGGGATTAATTCAGCAGAGGTTTAAAGTAACTAGCCTACAGTATTTTTAAAATGTTTTCACTTCCAAAAACGTTTTATTGAGAATTTGCTCAATTTCAATTCACAACTAAAAATTATTTTCGAGTTGAAAATCAACATTCATAAACTAGGCCTGAACTCTATTATTCAATTTCAAGTTTTATAAATTTTACCATCTAATCTAAGAAATTCAATATATTTTTATCATTTTCTAAAGTCAAGACTATTGCAACCTCACTATTACAATATAGTTTGAGGATATAGAAAAGGGAGTCTAACAATCTATCAATAAATGAATTGAAGATTCCTTTATTTCATACAAAATAGTAAATTTTTATAATTATAATATATAATTAAATATACATTTAAATGATAAAAACAGGCATTTCACTTACAAAAAGTATAACTCAGGGTCTTGTTTGATTTTCTTAAGGAGATAAAAAGGGAATATATCAATAAATAAAAAGTAGTTCATGTCATAATTGATACAAAATGATGAAAGTATATTATTTTTTTAAGAGAACATTCATTATTGTGAAAACAGGCTTTTTATGTACAGAATTTACAGCTTAGGACCTTGATTATTACAACTGTCATAAATGATTAATTAGTTAGTTTGAAGTGACTGACAATTAAATAAACTGACAAATATACATATACAGAATTCGAAATTAATAAATTCTGTATATGTATATTTGTCAGTTTATTCAATTGTCAGTCACTTCAAACTAACTTGTGTGATACGAGCCGATATGGCCAAGTTAAAAATGAATGCTCCTGTGCAGAAAGGTCTCCATGGTCTAGTGGTTAAGGCGCTCAACCGGCAATTGAGAGGTCCGTGGTTCGATTCCCGGTGGTGACTGATATTTTTGTACAGTAGCATTCATCGATTCCCATCAGCTTTTCAATGCTGTTGTCAATATCCGCCATTGCGGAAGTCTTCAGTATAAAGTAATAGCAATTAAATGAATTCGAAATTAATAAATTCTGTAAATGATTAATTGTTCATTGAAGAAAATTGTTGTCACTATATTATCTAAAACACATTAAATTTCTTCTTTTTGAAGCTCCAAGCCTTTGGAGTATCATAATTATTATTTATGCTAGAGATACCTATCTTCAAGTGAAGTATAATAAAAATTGGAAGACGACTTATTATTCCTGGATTTCTTGTTCCATGACGAACTGCGTTGTTAATATTAACTTTTCAAGTGAATTCAACGACTTGCATTCAAATTTCTATTAAAAATAAGTAATATTTCACTTACTTACTCACAAAGTCACACTTGCAGTCAAACTTTTATTAATAATAAGTAGTATTTCACTTACTTACTCACAAAGTCACACTTGCAGTCAAACGTTTATTAAAAATAAGTAGTATTTCACTTACTTACTCACAAAGTAAGTGAAATACTTGTTATTTTTAATAAAACTTTGACTGCAAGTCGTTGAATTCACTTGAAAGGCTTATTATTATTATTATTATTGTCGTATCTAAAATCTCAAAATCTTTGAATTTGTATATAAAATTCTATAATTAATTGGGAAGTTTTCTCTCGCAATATGGACTCAAAATTCTGTATAAATTTCCCAGCTGGTGAAGTGTGTGTGTAGTAGCATCTACTAAGATGGGAATAATTCAGATTGAAGCAAGGAAGAACGCCAATTGCAGGCGCAGAGATTAAAAATCATGTTTCAAGAAACGGAAATTACTGGAGAACAGACAGTAGAATCAGAAGTTGCTCTGGTAAATCCTCTGGGTAGAATTATGGCTGCTGGAGTAGAACAAACGTCTACGTGACTCGTGAGGCGAATAAATGAATAGACTGTCTTCAGATGTATCTCAGTACAGAGGGAGAGAGAGAGTGTGGGAGAGAGATACGTGAGAGAGTAAGAGAGAGAATAAGGTTGAGGAAATAAAGGAAATTGTGATGAGTTTAGTGGAGAGGGTATTTCTTGATTAAAGAAAGCGTACACCCTGAATAATTAACTATGTAGCCAACTCATTTCAGATGTTATTTTCTAAACTGTGCCGCAGCACAAAGGAATTGTATTGAGCTTATCCACGGAATGAAGCACGAGTATATTTTATGGGCAAGTTAAGAATCACAGAGAGAATCTGGAATAAGTTTGGAAGCAGGAGTACAACAGTTTTCAACTTTTTTATGAGTAATCATAACGCAGACTATATTGTTAAACTCATATACTGTAGCTGTTTATAATAAGAAGGTTTGGATAGTTGAGTTTTGTGTGATTTAAGAATAAATCTTTGCTATTAAGTCTGTCGCAATTCACTTTTTTTATTACTGATGATGCCCACATGAGTCGGAGACTTGTGCGTGGGTAATAAGGTGAATGAATGCCTGACGGTGGAGCGGGATTCGAACCCGCGACCGCTTAAACGACATCAAGCTGAAGTTGCGATGCCCCAACCAACTGCGCTAAGCGGCCCGCCAGTGCATTATTTTTTCTGTAGTACAGATATAAATAGTCCTCCGTAAATAGGAACGAGGAAGTGTCTAATTCATTTCTGTTGATCCATTCAACAGATAACTGAATTACTCGTGATAAAAGTCCTCCGCAAATAGAAGCGAGGTGAGGTTCAATTTATTTCTTTTGATTTATTCAATAGATTACTGAATTTTACTTTCGCTTCTATTTGTGGGGTTTAATTTATTTATTTATACGCTTCAAAAAAAGTAGCGAAAAAGCTGCGTTGTATGTGCGCCAGGCCTCATATGTCGCGCCATGTGTTTCATTTATGTCGTTGCAAGGAATTTATTGTAAGAAATGAACCCCTTAAAAATAATATTCACAATGAATATTCATTCATTCGTGTTGAAAAAATGTTGATAAAAAATAACAATTTCCAATTTGTAATATTTAGTACTTTGACAAGTTTAGAATCACGAAAATTAGAAATTTCCAGGCATGAAATAAAGATTTTCATCTTGAAATTGAAATTTTATATCAAGCTCAAAAATTAAAGAATTTCTAGGTACAAAATCATATTTTTCAACTGGAATTTTATGACAATATCATATTTTTCAACTTGAAATTTATAAATGTAACAAGACTGTAATCACAATAAGTAATCATTGAACTGTTTGGATGGAAATTTCTCCGTCAATAATAATAATTTCAAACTTGAAATTGATAACTTTGACATGACTATAATTACAAATATTAATTATTCATAGGTCTGGAGAGAATTTCTAATCCCAACATAATCATTTTCAACTTTTTAATTTGAATTAATAAATTTGACAACACTAATCACAATACTGTAAATTAATCATTCAACTGTCTGGAGACTTTGTAGATCCAAAATCGTATTTTTAATTTTTCAACTCAAACTCCTGGGCGATCATTATAAGGGTGACTGATTGGATTAACCAGCAAAAAAGACACTGTTCTCTGCTGTAAAATCACTTCACGGTGGTTCGGAACCCACCTAAAACTGTTGGTCCAACTCATCAATCACTATCATTCAATTCATTACCCACGCACAGGTCTCAAACCTATGTGGGCTTCATCCTCCGAAGAAAAAAAGAAGGAATGCACCAAGAATATAACCACAATGGAATAATTATTAAACTGAAAAGAATCTCTAGGTACCAGATAACAATTCTCAACTTAAAATTCATTATTTTGATAAATCAATAATCACAAAATGAGTAATTCTTATCTTTACAGAAAACCTGGCCCAAAATAATTTTTTTCAACTTCAAGCTTGAAATTATATTTTTACTAAGACTATGTATACATACTATGTATGTATATAGTTCCATAGCCGATTCGACTGTAGGTGACTCTTCAGACCTCAACGCTATGTTTTAGTCCAAAGAGCGTACTAAACAAAAGAGAAGTGAGGTAGTTTGTGATTGCTTTCCTCACTATGCTAACAGAATTGTATCAGTATGCCAAGCCCACCGAAACAAATTCTGAAGCTCTATGCTTGACAGTCCACTCCCACCTTTACACTGGGTTTGGCTGCACAGGTGAGTTTGTATACTGTCTAGCACACCTCTGAGCTACTTCCTGCATCCAAGCCATCATTTGACAGGGACGATTGGAAATCAATACAATTGATGTAGCCTTTTTTGTATCTGGGATGAACAAAATTTAATTCATCTCAAGCCACAATAAGGTTGTACCAAGAATAATCACTACAAATAAATTCATATGCCTGGGAGAATTTCAAGTTCTGAAATTAATATCGATTGCCTGGTATTGAACCTAAGACGCCTGGTAAATGATTGCTATGGTATGTTATGCATTTAACCCGCATATTATTAATCTAATTCTATACATTTCTCACCCCACCTCTTGCTATATCTTCTTTTTCCATTCTCATTCCACATCAGTGTTCAGTGGCATCACTAATTTGAATAATTTAGTAGCCGTAGCAGCCATAGCCACGTACCTCTGGTAACCGTAACAACGCCATGCAACCATCCAATGATCAACTATGCTACAGCTGCTGTACGAGCTAATAATTACCAATTCTCTCCATTGTTATGTCTCCTTATTTGCAAGGCGCTGCTTAATTGGTTCGCTCAAACTGTCAGTTGTTGTGTCAGGAGTCCTATGTCAATACATCAACCTCCTCTGTCCCTGCCACCGCTATATGTTATCCTGCTACTCACACATATTATATCAGCTATTCTGACATGAATGTCAGCTATTGTCTGAACCCACACATTCATGACAACTAGACATTTGCAATTCACCTACGAATTAGTGATTTGTTCCGAACAAAAATTAGTAAATGATTGATTTGTATGTCAATGTCACAGAAAAAACTCTGCCAGATGTTTGGAAGTTCTAAAATTGAAGAAGGCTATGTGTGAGAATTTTTACTGGATTTTCTAATATTATGATTGTCACGAAACACAATCAATATTAATTTATATTCAGTTATCTTTAACTTTGGCTACTAACTTTTGCAATTTGAAGATTGTAATGTCCCATTTTGGTCAATCAGGTGAGTTGAACAAAATAATAATTCATCTGATTAGACGTACCAGATATATGTGATCGGAAAGCTGAACCAAATTTAATGTACAATATGATAATTATTCAATTTAAGAAGAAGAAAGTACTATTTCTGGTTTGTCGAGCTTTATTATAAGCAAGTTAGTTTTTTAGTGTTCCTTCTTAGCCTTGATACAGAAATGTTAATGTGACGGAGAATAAATTCAATTTCGAAAATGAGATGAATATCATTTAATAACTTGATAATCCCTCTGCGAGACGCTACAAGATTTAGAAAAATATTCTGATTATTTGAAAAACGAAAAATGTCAATTTATATTTCAATGCTAACTTTTACTGCTGATAATCAATGTCACAGAAAAAACCCTAATGTTTGAGAGTTCTGTTGGTGATTAATTTGAAGAAGGCTATGTGTGAAAAATCTTACTGGATTTTTTACTATCATGCTTGTTATGTAACACAATCAATATCACATTAAGTTCAGTTATCTTCAACATGGGCATACTGACTTAAAATTAAAAAAAAAAAATAGAGGAATATTCTGATATTGTGATGTAGTTTAAAAATTTAGAAAAATATTATGTAAAAAAAAATGGCAATTTATTTTTCAGAGCCTTCACAAGTCTGAGACTTATGAGTGGGTAATGCAATAAAGTATTGAGATGAATTATTGAGCAAAATATGCTAGCTGAACGCGAATCAAACCCTGGACCGCAGGAGTCAGACATTTAGTCAGAGCAAGCAAACCCACTGATTACATTTTAGGACATCTTATTCTCAGATGTGTTTATTTATTTCACTGGAAGAATTAAGAATTGTTAATTATGATTACTTCATCCATTGGGAGTAAATACTATCCATACATATTTATTTATAACATTATTAATATACTGACATCAGTTTTATCACCTTTTTACTGATATTACCCGGTGGCTCGTCCACGATTCATAATGCATATAATTGTTGATCTGACTCCTATCCTCGGTCGGAGTGTCCAAGACGTGATCTACAAAAAAAATCATTGTATCGTTATTCACGACATTCACGTCAGTCTGAGAATCACAAGTCTCAGAATCATGTGCGCTTTATCACCAAGAACGATATGTGAATTATTTTACTTTTAATTTGCTAATATAACAATTAGTATTATTTTTTTGAAGAAATGAAGCATATCTAATACTTGGAAAGTGTAGTGTTTACAGTATAAACATATTTAACAGAGGGTTATTATAATTATTATAAATATGCTAATATTGAGAGGAAAATATTCAAAGGGTTTAGTAAATATTGGGGGAGAGAAAAGCATATTAATGAGTACTGAATTACAAATTAGGTAGATAAGAGGGAAGTGAAGCATTTGAAAGAGAAATTATAATAAAGATTTAGTCGGTAAAAGAGGGATGATTAAAGTGAGAAGAACTGAAGTGGAGAGGGCGAGAGAGCTAGCGTGAGTAAGAGAAAGGGAGATGTGTGGGCACATGAATAATTAAATTGTTAACTCTTGCAATTATCAGCCCCTGGCTATTTCCTAGAGGCCAGACTTGCTAACCGCCATTTACCTCTGCATTCGTTCTTTAGACCATCAACCTGGTGCTAATTGGCTTTTAAATATTGAGTTAGAACTCAGCCAGCAGCAGCTTTGACAAACTCTCATCCTGTCCAGGTTATATTCTATCTTGATAGTGTAGGCATGCTATCATTAATCTGGAGTGGTTGTATTCAATTTGTATTGAATGGACTTGCACTACAAATCATGTCTCAGTTCTTAGTATTTATGTATAAACTAGTATATAATGTATTAGTATTTGTCTCAAGACTAAATAGATTGAGCGGAAGGTATGTTTTATCGATAGTAGATTAGTAAATGTTTGTTGGTGAAAAAAATATGGGTATAAATGTTTATAAAAACTTTAAAGGTCAAATTAATTGGATAATTCTTATTTCTGGAAAAAATAAATAAAATATAAAATTTTTGAGTTCGGAGTTCGGTTTATTGATGGTAAAAAATAAATAAATGAATGTTTATTGGTGCAAAAGAGTTGGGTATGAATGCTTATAAAAAATTTGAAGGTTCAATTGATGGATTAATTCTTTTTCTGACAAAAATTAATAAAAAGTACAAATTTTTGAGCTGGGAATTTGGTTTATTGATGGTGAAAAATAAATAAATAAATGTTTATTGGTGCAAAAGAGTTGGGTATAAATGCTTATAAAAAATGTTAAGGTTCAATTAATCGGGGAATTCTTTTTTATGACAAAATTATTAAAATATACAAGTTTTAAGCTTGGAGTTTGTTTTCTTGGAATTAAATACTTAAAAAATTAATATTTATCAGTGCAAAAGAGTTAGATATAGATGGAAAATTTGAAGCTTTATGCGTATAATTTAAAGCTTCAATTCAAATAATTCTTGCCGGAATATTTTTCATATATGTATGTGTATGCAAGAAGTGCCAGGCCTAATTAGTCAAATTTGTAGCGTTCCAGTAAAATAGTCATATTCCAGCTATTTTTCAACAAATCTCTTCAAATATAGTTTATATTGTTATCAAAAATATACTGATTTTTTAAGTATAGCATTAGATTACATAAAAAAACATTAAATTGTTAAAATAAAACCCTGCACATTTTGTTTCAACTTTGGTCTAAAGAATTGTTCACAAATAAAATATCTGAGCAATTATACATAAATACAATTATACTCAATTTCAAATTCTATTTATTTGTGAACAATTTGAAAAAAAAATCACTCAATTCAATTGAGAAATATAAAATATATGGATATTTTTACAACGAACCGGGCCAGACGTATTCACAACATTCACGTATAAGAAATATCGATATCACAACCAATATATCGAAGAGGATCTTTGTTTCCTCATTGTAGAACATATTTTTCTCTTTCCAGCAAGTAAAAGTATAACCTGATTGGTTGATAGACAAGGCAAGAAAAAACCTAAAATGAGACGTCCGTCTTTTGACTCAATGCACAAACTGGCAGTGTCCGTATATAAGTACGTTGGCACTCTTTGCACAGATTGCTGACGTCCTTATATATGGACGTTGGCACTCAAAGGGTTTACAAAAAATAAAAGGGTTAACAAGGGAATAAAAATGAGTTTCTTTACAAATAAACAATTAAACAAAGGAAAGCGTTTTCTTGCATATTTGCTAAAAAGCATCAACTCAAACATAATCATACATTGAAAAACTACCATTTTAACATACCATTTTTAAACACTACCATTTTAAATTAATAGCTGCTAGAAGGCATCAAGACTCAAAAATGTCCAATTACTTTTAAATTACAAGCGTTTCCTCGGAACATTTGCAAACAAGCAACACAAAATGAATGAAAAAAAAACTACAATCAAAAACGCAGAGCGCTAGATACTGCAGCCGTGATCAAGAAGTTGCCTCAATAATAACTGGCGAATAGGAAGCAGCAGCTGCACTCAACAGCCGCCATTTCTCTTAATAATCGCATCTCGAGGCGATGCAGCCATCTGCACGGTTACACGTATATATCTATATATTAGGGTACCCAACAGCTTATATTAGAGCCAAATATATCTATATATTAGCGCCCAGCTATACTCACAAAGTCTAGGGACCTATTTAAGGATGCGAACTGAACTATTACGTCATGAGTGCAGTACAGCAGATGCCGTATTTAAATCGTCTACTGCAAATAGGGTCCGTTTTGAATTATTTAAATGCAAGCCGGTTATTGACTCACGTTATCCAAGTTGGGAATTTGAATGGCGACGACTGTACTGCATAGATATGAACTCGAACATATGCGGTTAATGTTCTGCCATGCCGTTTCATATTGTTTTGCATGTAAACACCAATGCAGTTAAGCTGCAGTATTGCTCAATCTGGGCACAATGGGTTTGTTAGAGTATTGACCTTTTGAGTTGTATTGGGAATTTAAGTTGTATTGTAGTATTGTGTATGTAAATTGAATCGTGTAGGTTTTGATTGTTGTTTGGAGATCTCAATTAATTACATTTGGTTCATCAATTAAGTTACATACATTGAAAGACTTGGAATTGGTGATGAATTCAATAGGGGCGCGGATTTTTGTGTCATGGTGGTAAGTTGAATAAATTTATAATTACAGTATTTATTTATTTTTTTCATTCAACTAAAATACAGTCAATGTGAATACAACAGGCTATTGCCCAATACTGCTTTTCACAAAATTTCAAATTTGAATCGAAATATTAGGTTAGGTCTGCTTTACTAAAAATTTCACCTTGAAGCACAATAATTCACGATAATTGTACAGTATCTATGATGATGAGTCGGGGGAAAAAGTGGATTAGTGTAAAATTACGAAGTGGAAGTTTAAATAAAAAGGCTGTGTGCCGGGTTGATTTGGTCGTAATTTTTTTTTGAGTTTCTTGAATTGGATATTGAAGCATTGAAATTTTATCTATTACTGTGAGAAGTTCAAATTTGTGAAATATGGGGGTTTAAAGTTGACATGTTTCGGTTTGGGGGGGGGGGGGGCAATTATTGATCTCGCCTACAAGTTATTTAAACCTTTGATAATTTTTTACAACTGAAATATACCTTGTTGAATAATAAGACATATTTTCTATTCCAATTGAACAATTCGTTTTTCAAAATATATTGTATATTGTTTGTTAGATTCAGCATGAAAATGGTGGAATGAAGTCAATAAAAATGCAAACATCAATGTTACATGAATGAAGTTTTTAATGGGTAATGTGATTACAACTTGTTCATTTTCCTCTTATGCCAGATACTGATATTATCACTACACATTTTGCCTGCTAGTATAAGAATATTTGGAGAATTTGAATATTTTTAGTGAAAAAATTTATGTAAGTTGATTTACTATCAGTGGCGACTATAAATTATACTTTGTTTTGGGGGAGCGAGACCAATAATAGCAATTTCTGCAGTCCAGGTTTCAGATAATTCGACAAACTGAACGATTAGCCTATATGACTCAAAATTTTTGGAATATTAAACAATAGAAAAAAATCTTTTAAGTAAATATAAAAATTTGATAACACAAATTTGTGTGTGTAAAAGTTTGTTTTACCAAATTTATCTCCATTTCGGTAGAAAGGGGGCCGCTCACTTTCGTAGGTCACTGATTAGTATATTCATTTATAAGAAAGTTATTTTGGAATACTGTACGCTGTACATTACTACGAAATAGTTGGTTGTGTAGAACAGTGTATTGGTTTAATAAACAATTTATAAATAATTTGAAACAAAAAATGTATTATCAAATTAAGGCTCTATGACACAATAAATGGGTTGCCTCACAGTCACTTCACAGTTAAAGATATAATAAGAAGATTTAACATTTTATAGATAATTAACATTAACATTCAGAACATTTTATAAATGAAAAACAAAAAGCCAGTTAACAAAATCATAGCTCTATAAAACAATAAATTGGTTGCCTCACAGTCGCATCACAGTTGAAAATATAATAAGAAGATTAAACATTTTATAAATACAGTAATTAACATTAACATTCAGAAGATTTTTTAAATTATGTGAATTATCAAATCAAAGCTCTATAACACAATCAATAGGTGGTTTCACAGTCTCTTTACAGTTTAAGATATAATCAGAAGATTTAACATTTTATTAATAATAATTAACATTTACATATACAGAACATTTTATAAGTATTGTGAAACAAAAAAACGTATTTCAAATCAAAGTGCTATTACACAATCAATAGGTGGTTTCACAGTCTCTTTACAGTTAAATATATAATAAGAAGATTTAACATTTTATAAATAATTAACATTAACATTCAGAACATTTTTAAATAATGTGAAACAAGAAACGTATTTCAAATCAAAGCGCTATAACACAATCACAGTCTCTGTACAGTTAAAGATATAATAAGAAGATTTAACATTTTATAAATAATTAACATTAACATTCAGAACATTTTTAAATAATGTGAAACAAGAAACGTATTTCAAATCAAAGCGCTATAACACAATCACAGTCTCTGTACAGTTAAAGATATAATAAGAAGATTTAACATTTTATAAATACAGTACATAACATTAACATTCAGAACATTTTTCAAATTATGTGAAACATCAACTTATTATCAAATCAAAGCATTCAGAACATTTTTAAAATGATGTGAAATAAAAAAGTATTTCAAATCAAAGCTTTATATCACAATAAATAGGTGATTTCTCTTTACTATAAAAAATATGATAAGAAGATTGAAAAAGTTATTGGTTGGTTTATGCATTTACAGTACTTGCATGGGATAATGGCTCGCAACATAAAATTTAAGTGGAATACAGAAAAAAGCTTGTGAATTTCCTTGGTGTTGAACCAGTAACCTTTATCTGTTTTACCGCAAGTAGCGGTAAACGTCTTTCTTTACCTGTCACCAGTTCCTCCATCATTAAAAATACTCTTACGCACGCCAATAACAAAACAAATTCTCTCTCACTCTCTCTCCCGCACTCTCTTTCTCTCTAACTCTCTTTTTTCTACTCCTGTTTCTCTTAATTGGCACGGAACCATTACATTTTAATCTCCCATCTCACTAAGCTTTAATTTTTGACATTTACACCCAAATAATGATTTGCTAAAGTTTGTAGGCTACTTGATCGTCAAGGAAGTCATGGTTTTTATCTTATAGAAAAAGAGAACATTTATTTTAAAAAATGATTGGAGCACTGGAATTGGTTTGTTTCTATACAATATGAATAGCAATTATTTTTAATTTGTTTTCAAATGTTAGCTGCTGTTGAGTGTCCAGGCTTTCTTTTGCTCTCAGCAACCTCTGGAGCAATCGATTTTTAGTTTCGAACAATCGATATTCATTTTCCGACAATCTATGAGTGAGCATCTATTTTTAAAAATAATTGAATCCCTAGAAATAGCTTGTTTCTTTAGCTGAAGAACAATTATTTTTAATTTGTTTTCAAATGTTAGCTGCTGTTGAGTGTACAGGCTTTCTTTTGCTCTCAGCAACCTCTGGAGTAATCGATTTTTAGTTTCGAACAATCGATATTCATTTTCCGACAATCTATGAGTGAGCATCTATTTTTAAAAATAATTGAATCCCTAGAAATAGCTTGTTTCTTTATAGCCCAGGCAATGAATGCAAAAAAATGGCCATTGTCGTAACAAATTAGGGGAAAGCTGAATTTTTGCAGGATGTTAGTATACATAGTACTTACTCAAAAAAACCAAAGTCCCGACCCCCACCCCGCTTGCTTCCCCCACCACCCCCCTATCAACATTGCAAGAGCAGTACTTCAGTTAAAGGCTTATAACTCGGAAACTAATTAAGTTATCGTTGTGATTCTCATCTCATTTAATACTCAAAACTATTCTCTAAAAATTATGTCATATACATTTTCTATGTAGATAGCCTAGTTTTTCAGTAAAAATATAGTTTATAGAAAAAAATGTTACCACGAACCACAAAAATCAACTTCAACTGGTCATATCTTTTTTAATATCGCGTTATTGGTTGTGCCGTTACTTACAAAACTTTTAGATAATTTAATAAGCTTTAAAATGATGTGCCTTTTGATTACTATAGTTCAAGTTATGGCGTCATAGTGAGTGATGAAATAGTAGCGGACACCGCGTCGCCGAACCCTACAGCACTGTGTATTGCATGGCGCTTGGCTATCCAGCCCAATCCAATAAATAATTATTGTCAGACAAGCAAGGCTATATATGCCAATCAATAGTACACGTTTGAAAGTACATTTTCCAAAAAGTTCCCAAAAATCCCCCCTCAACTTTTCTCCCACGCCCCCTCAAAGTTGAAAATGTTTCTAATTATTGGAAATTCGATATCTCTGTAACTAACTATCGAACAGAGTTGATTCTTCTTCCATAATATCAGTCATATAATGTTCTGCAATAAATGTGCTGTTCACTTTGCCGGTAAACCTGTTGGTTTCTTTTATAAAAATTGAAATATCTTCAAAAGAGAATTCTATCAACTAGATTTTTCATTATTTAGGGGGACATTTTTGTATGTCAATTTACAGAAAATAGCGTCAAATACAAGTTATAGAACTTATTTTTATGAATCCAAAGATGTGTATAACAGCATACTGACGAATTGACGGATGACCGGTGTAGAGGGGGGGGGGGGGTGACCCTTTGCTAACATTGTTGGGCCCTGCTCTCAGGAACGGTTTGTCGCACTCCATACCTTTATTTTCTCAGCTCTTTGAGGCTACATTTGACAGATATTTGGAGTTCTACTTGAAAGGGCAGTATAGGCTCCCCCCTATATCAGACATGGGCACATTTTCGATGGAGGGGGCTAGATGAAATGAGAAATTATGTGGGCGGGTCAAAAAATTGATTAATACTCATTTTTTACATTTCAATCATCAATTATAAATTCAAGTCTCAATGAATATTATCCTAAATAATTAAAGATTTAGTAGATAGACTCTTGTTTAACTAACGAAGGGATGCAGCAATCCAACTGATATTAGCTTTGGAAGCAATCTGATTTTAACCCATCTTATCAAAGCAAAAGGTGTCAGGGGGTACTTCTCCACAATGGTTTTGGTAAATTAGCTTTTAAAAGCAGTAATTTAAGCAGCTCTAGACATCATTTCACTCATTTTGACGCACATTAGAGCATGAAGTTCATTTAGTGCTCATATCATTTGAATGTCTCACTAACAATCATGCTATTTATAGATGGCCTTTTACATTTAATTTCACTTTTATATTCAGTTTGAAAACAAGTAAAGTTTTTTTTAATGTTTCGGTAGTTATACTTATGTCTGGTATTTTTCACTATTTACTGTAAAAGCTCAACTTCTTTTTTGTTCTGGACAATTTCATTGAGACAACATTTCAGTTGGACCTTTTTTAATGTGTGGACCTTTTGGCATTGATAATCAATAACAAAACTACAGCAGTAGTTTCTTTATTTTGTAACTGATGACCAATTTCAAGCATCTATTCGTTTCAACATATGAAAACTTCATCCAATGACAACAGAGGCAGGAAACCTCTTGAAACGATGAACAAGAATTATGCCTGTATTGTCATAATACAGTAATTGCAATTTGAGTCTTTCTTCCTTCCCTGTCGATTTTACGTTGTAAGCGGTAGCTCAACTCTTTAGTAAGTTAACTCATATCTAAACACTGAGAGCAAACTGAGATGCGATAATATTGTACTGCGAAATCGAAAATCGAAATCGAAATAACCGTTATCCCAATTTAGCAAAGAAAAATATATTTTTTACATTATATTTCATATAACTTATTCCTTATAATTTAATTTGCATGTGTGATTTTAGTCTTCACTCGAAATCATGTTCCGTGCTAGCTCACGGGCCGTAGTTTGCCCATTACCCATTTGCCAGGTACCGCCCTAAAGTGTACTTGGAAAATGACGATTTTCATTATAAATAGTTTATAACTCGTAAACTACTGAAGAACGAATTGCCAAATTTGTCTTAAATTGTAGGTAACACCTTTTTCTGTCACATCCTTAGTAAGAGAACCACTGAAAACACATTTTAAATCAAACTAAACAATTCTATATGTACCGTAGGTTTTCCCGATAGTGCAGTCATACAATGTGTTGGACAAAAAATGTATAGGACACAGTTATTTTAGACAATACAATTCCCTGAAACATGCCAGTCGCATCTTTGTATCATGCATGAATTTTGAGTTGTTGTAATTCAAAATTTGAAAGATTATGAAAAAATTGAAATTTCAACTTTATGAATGATTATAACTTACTATTCATGCTACAAGCCTGCCGTTGGTACCCAGTTTTGGGTAATTGTATTGTCCACAAGAAAGGTATCCTGTTTATTTCATGTTCGACACATGGTGTGGCTGAAATATCGGAAAACCTGGAAAATTACCAAAATTTTTGCTACATATAAAATTGTTTAGCTTGATTTAAAACGTGTTTTCAGCAGTTCTTTTACTGAGGGTATGAAAGAAAAAGATGATACCTACAGTTTGAGACAAATTTTGCGATTTATTCTTCAGTAGTTTACAAGTTATAACTATTTATAATCATAAAAAATATGATGTTGAAGATCCATCTTGTTTCCACTAATATGTAATATAAACTTGAAAAAAACACTTTTAAATGGAAACTAACTCACGTTATGGCGTGACGGCCGTTTCGCTCTGTTGTCTAGAGCATCGTCAGACGACCCACAGTACACTGACTTAAGGTATGAGTTTGAGGGACCCTCAAACTCATACCTTAAGTCAGTGTACTGTGGGTCGTCTGACGATGCTCTAGACAACAGAGCGAAACGGCCGTCACGCCATAACGTGAGTTAGTTTCCATTTAAAAGTGTTTTTTTCAAGTTTATATAATATAAAAAATATGTAGTATAAGGGAAGCCTGTACTGCCCTTTCAAGTAGAATTCCAAATCATCGGTCAAATGTGACATTTTACATATGAATTGAAATAGCCTCGAAGAGCTGAGAACATGGAGGTGGAGTGCGACAGATGTTAGCGAAGGGGTACCCCCCTCCTTACTACATCTCTCATCGAACAAATCATCTCTAATCGTCAGTATGCTGTTATACACATCTTTGGATTCATAAAAATAAGTTCTATAACTTCTATTTAACGCTATTTCCTGTAAAATGACATACAGAAATGTCCCCCTAAATAATGAAAAATCTAGTTGATAGAATTCTCTTTTGAAGATATTCCAATTTTTATAAAAGAAAATATCAGGTTTACCGGCAAAGTGAACAGCACATTTATTGCAGAGCATTATATGACTGATATTATGGAAGAAGAATCAACTCTGTTCGATAGTTAGTTACAGAGATATCGAATTTCCAATAATTAAAAACATTTTCAACTTTGAGGGGGCGTGGGGGAAAAGTTGAGGGGGAGGGGGATTTTTGGGGACTTTTGGAAAATGTACTTTCAAACGTGTACTATTGATTGGCATATATAGCCTTGCTTGTCTGACAATAATTATTTATTGGATTGGGCTGGATAGCCAAGCGCCATGCAATACACAGTGCTGTAGGGTTCGGCGACGCGGTGTCCGCTACTATTTCATCACTCACTATGATGCCATAACTTGAACTATAGTAATCAATAGACACATCATTTTAAAGCTTATTAAATTATCTATAAGTTTTGTAAGGAACGGAACAACTAATAACGCGATATTAAAAAAGATATGACCAGTTGAAGTTGATTTTTGTGGTTCGTGGTAACATTTTTTTCTATAAACTATATTTTTACTGAAAAACTAGGCTATCTACATAGAAAATGTATATGACACAATTTTTAGAGAATAGTTTTGAGTATTAAATGAGATGAGAATCACAACGATACCTTGATTAGTTTCCGAGTTATAAGCCTTTAACTGAAGTACTGCTATTGCAATGTTGATAGGGGGGTGGTGGGGGAAGCAAGCGGGGTGGGGGTCGGGACTTTGGTTTTTTTGAGTAAGTACTATGTATACTAACATCCTGCAAAAATTCAGCTTTCCCCTAATTTGTTACGACACAAAACATTCATTGCCTGGGCTATTAGCTGAAGAACAATTATTTTTAATTTGTTTTCAAATGGTTGCTGCTGTTGAGTGTCCAGGCTTTCTTTTGCTCTCAGCAACCTGTGGAGCAATCGATATTTAGTCTCGAAGAATAGATATTTGGGTTTCAACAATCGATATTTAAGTTCCTACAATCGATGTGTAGTTTCATAAAAATGTATAATTACTTCTTCTGCTAAGTAATTAACGGTCTGTGGCACATTTCATTTAACCATTATTTTAGATGAGTCTAGCGCTCCAATGATGGGCAATATTCAGCTGCAATGATAGAATAACCAGAAACCAATTATTGCATAAAATTTTACAAATTACTTTGTTCATTTACGAGTAAAAACTGTGAAGATGTTGCAGTAACTTCAAGTAGAAATATAAACCAACACAATATATTAAACTTATTTGCATTTGTATTGAAATACCGTACCACTAATTTACGACTTTTACAACAACCATCAATAACAATAACACTAACACATTCTTTTTATGGCGGGCCGCTTAGCGCAGTTGGTTGAGGCGTCGCAACCGCAACTTCAGCTTGCTGTCGTTTCAGTGGTCGTGGGTTCGAATTCCGCTCCCCCGTCTGGCATCTATGTGTAATCATTCACCTCATTACCTACGCACAAGTTTCAGACTCATGTGGGCATAATCATAAAAAAAAATTAAAATAGGCCTACTAGAATTACTAATCACCAATTAATTATCTGAAAAATGAACTCAGGCTACTCTTTGGCTGGTGCCTTCGGTACATAGTATGGGGCCAAAGCTACAGATATTTATGATTTTTAAAAATGACTGCAGTCCAAACTTGAAATTTATTTTTCAACAAAACCAATGAAAAGAAATTTAGACCCATCTATTTAAAAAACCTGAGTTACAGAGAAATCTTAACAGGTTTTTCTATCAACATTGTAAAGTAGTATTCAAATTCTATAGTGGTTTAAGCTTCAATATATAGGCTACATATAAATAAATAATACGTAACTTAAAAATAAATAGGCTACCTAGCGGACTAAAACACTTGGTTAGGTTTGGGTGTTTATTGAAACTTCCCCCAAATTAACTCTGTTATGATTCCCATTCCCCTGTCAGCACCACCAATGGAAACCACAAATTTCGCTCCCCTTGTTTTTCTTTCCTTTTCCTTTTCCTCTACCTTTCCCTTTCCCTTTCCCTTTTCCTTTTCCTCTTCATTTCTCTTTCTATTTCATCTTGTTTTCGAGCAGGAGATCGATAGCGCTCCAAGTTCTCCTCTACCTTGTTTTGGTCTACCCTACCACCCCAAAATAAATTTACAAGAATTATGTTTTTGTTTATCCCAACTGGCGTATTGGAACACGTGGATTGAGTAGGATACCTACCGCAGTTTGAATAAATCTGAAATTAACATTAGATATATTTCATAAGCATTGAATCAAATAAACTTTTCCAGCAAAAAACCTAATCACAACTTCTGATTTATCCAATAACCAATTGAAATTCTATTAATATGTGATTGAATTGTATAAACATTGAATTGAATGCACTATTTCATGAGAGAAAATAATTATTCAACATTTTAAATTATCAACTGAAATAAATGTGCACAACAATAATAATAATAATAATAATAATAATAATAATTTCTCTGGATGATGGAAAACATATCCAGAGGAGTTTATTAATATAAGCTCAAAACATTACAATAATATATTATTCAATAGAAAAAACTGATTGCTAATTTGATTCCTAAATGTAAAAAAATATGATACCCTACTATAAAACTGTGTGTCGGGGTACAATTCATCTGAAATTAGTTCTATTTGTGTTCCTTGAAGTTGCTATATTCAAATACTTATAATAAACCATAAACCCATCATAAATGTGTTATTTCTGTTGAAAGGTTGAGATTGTGCTTGTCGGGAGCCAGTTTAATAAAAAATTAGGCTACAAACTAATTTTATTAGTATATTAACAAATTAGTTTAATTAAAAAAAGTTTATAACAAATTAGACTACAAACTAATTATTAGTATATTAACAAATTAGTTCAATGAAAAAAAAGTTTAATAACAAATTAGACTAGAACCTAATTTTATGAGTTGACACTTGTATTTTCAGTTACTTATTTCTTGAAATTACAATAATATATGAGAGCATCATGTTAAATTAATTATTGTCCTCGCAATAATAAGAAATGTGAAAGAGTTGAAAGTATATGTATATATATCGTTAATTACTCAATTACAAAAATATAGAGGTAGAATAATGCAATAAGGAAAAAAACAAACAATTTAACCACAATGTAAGATTATTTTGAAAACAATCAAGACAAAGCTTACTGGTACATTACAAAATTGAAAATAGTCAGTTACAAGAATCCTGACAGCTATCATTGAAATGTATTGAAAGATATGGATTTAATATTTGAATAAATACCAAGTAATTAGTTAGCTTGTTGAATGAAAGTGATTATTCCCAA
>OX418225.1:7527137-7614508 GCA_948455865.1 Conomelus anceps
ACGACAATAACCCACTTACCCAATGTAAACAGACAAAAAAGCCTACGACTATGGCGGCTCCTCAATCCTATTCAATTCTGGGAAACACTTTTATATTGTTTACTTCCCGCGACTCTTTCTCACTTCAACTTTTGTTTGTTCTCTCTTTGTTCATCATCTCTTACGACACACACTTCGGAAACAAGATAGAATGACAATTACGTCGAAAACCTAACCTACAAACTTGGAAACAATCGTTTGAAACTTTTCCATTCGCTATTTCAATCAAATTGTTACTGGTTCTATCAGTAAAATGGCGCTGACAATACTTGAAAATAACACTCAGATTTTATTTACTCAATTTGTTCACAAAAGACACTAATTAGTGATTATAACAAAAGAAAATCAATATAGAACAAACAGTTCAATCGTTCAGCTAATAACTGATCGAACGAAGAGACGTCTCTGATTCAACTCGAGCGATCGTCATCTGGTTTGTGTTTGGGTATGTTCCTGCGAACACATAAGACCAAGGGTATATAAGGTCTTATGTGTTCGCTGGTATGTTTCCGCAGTTTAAGCCGAACGGATTGACCGATTTTCTTGAAATTTGGTATGAAGATACTGTAGCGAATGTGAAATTGGAGAGAATGGAAAGAAAGAAAGAAACAGTGGTTCTCTGTGTTATCTGCTATGTAAGTGTTTACTTCTAAGCAATTAATTACTCTGCTTTTTGACACTTTTTATGGTGTTTACTTGGTAATTTGTTGAATGTTCTAGTTGTTTTATTAGAGATTAATGGAGTCTTATCGAATATTGTAGAAAGTTCCAGTTTCCTTTATTTATTTATTTAGAAGTTGACAGAAAATTCGAGAGATATCTCAATTATGAAAAAGTATATAAATAGAGGTGGACTTTTGTAGAAACTAGTTCAGTCTTGTTTGAAATTCGTCGTGATAAACAAATTGTGTCAGTTTCTATATTGTTTCTATATATAGTGATAATTCTTTCTCAGTGACTATAGAGATAATTCTTTTTCCTGTTTAACTCATACCAGTGAGCTACTGAATAGTTTTTATTGTATTACGGACTAGTGCTACGTAAGTTAATTGTTCTTTTTCGACGTTTCTTTTTTGAATATTATTAGACAGTTTATTGTACAGTTATTAATTAATATTAGATCGGCCTTTTAACTTTTAGTGATTGATTTTTGTACAGTTTATTGAAATCTCTTTATTAGTTGAACAATATCGATTTATCTGATTTCAATTGCTTTTTTTTGTAAGACATTACTGATCAGTGAGTATTGTGATTATTTTTTTGAATAAAGTGCGAGTGATAAATTTAAGTGTTGCCAGCGTTATTTTAGACATAGAACCCGTTACAATACTTTGTTCAATAGCCGAGTGTCGTATATACTGTAACATCGCACTCTGAGCAGTGGAAGAAAATTTTATATTTGCTAAAATTTTGATAACAAATAAGGGTACTCACAGCATATCTGAAATTATTTATTCTTAATTCGAATTTGGCCTAAATCGACTTTTACAAGCCACTTAACCTTTCCCAAGACAGATTTGTTTATTTTTGTGGGGAGTAGAAAGCCGGCAGCCTGACTGATAAGGAAGCAAAGGGTTGTTTGATCGGGTCTGCATAATCCCGACAACACAGTATTAATTAATTGTCAATTTAATTATTCAATGTAATTATGATCATCTCTTTGTTAATTTAAGCATTCTTTATGTGGCCCAATAAATTCTCCTATTTGTTTCTGACTCAATGCTATCGAGTCTTTTTACTCTATTCAATTAATTTATTTTCATTTTATTTAGAGTGGTAACAGGTGTTTGACGTCACTTGTTTTTCACATTTTTGTGTGGAATCCCCCACTCAACAGACTTGCATAGATTTTCCTGAGGAGGAGACCTGTTTTTAGTTACCTCCAAATAATTTAAAGTTCCTATTTCTGTTACTGTGATATTTTTGTATTTAATGTTGAAAGGGCTGTGAGTTAATGTTAAGTCAGTGTTTCTAAAAAAGATCCCCTGCAAGTATGAAATGAAAAGTATAAAAATAAAAGTCGCGAAAAAACCGTGGACACGAGACGACCGCTTCCAGGAAGGCAACAACCATTTCATCCTGGCCCATCCAGCCACATCAGCGCCGTATAAGTATCCGTGAGTGACAAAAAATATATAATATATGAGCTCAAGTGCGTGCGTGAAAAATTTCAACGAAACCATAGGAAAATTTAAAATTTGAAAAAATCAGCACGTGCATCAGATAGAGGGGTGTCGGTTGTACAGACACGCTGACTTATCATTTTATGTTATTAAAAAAGGGTCAAAGAGTGCGATTTATAGGAGAAAATTCCATAGAGAACAGAGATATTATTCTTGAAATATATTTTAAAGGAGACCGAACTCTATTGAGGTCAAATCGAGCATTATTCAAAAATTATTAATCTATATCTCCTCTGTGAAGGAGCCAATTTTTTCACTTTTTGTTATTGAAATAAACCTCCAACTTTTGTTTCTAAAATTCGCTTCATCATTTCCGTCAGTTCAGTCCAAGCTCTAGATTGTAGTATCTTAGATTTTAATTATATTCCAACTGGATTGTTCTCATATCACCATAAGTGTCTGGTCAAATGAGAGTGTGGCAGGATATAAAGCATCCAATTTGTGAGATCTTGTGGTCCCACAATTTGGGGGACGATATCCTGTCGTACTTTTGTTCAACGTTCACTTCTACTCCGAGGAATTCAACCGACTGCTGTACCTTGAGCTATCCGGCGCATTTATTAATGGTTCATAGAGTAAGTAAACTTATTTTTAAATAAGTTTCTATCCATTAGGTAAGCCCTTGCGAGAGTAGAGGTTGACAATACGTACATATATAGAATTTTGAAATTCGTTCCCGTTTCAAGATGGCGATTTAGAAACTTAGAGTGTCAGAAGAAAACATTTCTATTTTATAGTGACAAAGACCTCAAAATCTCATCTATGTCAATCATTTTCAGAGACATTTTGTACATTCAGTTGACCATTTTATGATATAAAAAAACTTGATAATAAATATTTTTAATACTAATATTAAAAAAAATTCTCTTTCTGTTTCAGGTGAGATACGTTGACAATACGCTTACGTTTGAAGTTTTCAAGTCGTTGAGAACGGTAATATTATTAATAAAGCAGTTGAGATAATTGAACCAACCGTCGGCACCGAGAGGTATGTTCCAAAGCAAAGCAATTCCCAAGTTTATTAATTAATTTCAGACTAAACTTGTCGTGGAATGAAAGAAAAGAATTAATACAGAGTAGGAACGTAGAGGGAACGAATGGATAGGGGTTTTCGTACTTTGTTTTACTCGTTCTTTCTTTGTCTTTTACACATGTCTTGTCGTTCATAGTCTTCCCTCTCTGTCTTCTGATTCATGAAGAAAGACTATATTGTTTTAATTGCATTTTCTAGTAAAACCAGATTAATTAAAGTTGCTTCCGCGCAAAACAATGTTTGTTGGGATGCTTCTCCAAACAAACGTTGTGATGAAATATCAGAGTGATTTGAGCTAATGAAAGCTTTCTTTCTTTCTCACTCCCTCAATTTCTTGCTCTTTCTCTTTGTTTTAATTTTTTTCATAACTAAGGGTTCAGTACTATCTAGAAACAATAAACTCATTTTGCTAATATGTGATATTGTATGATGAGAGCTTTCACACTATTTCTTTTGAAGTCAATTTTTAATTGAGAATAAGTAATAAGTACTCACTCTCTAGGCCGAACTTTTTCGACTTGTGGAAACTCATATTCAAGGTACAAGGTATTTCATCTTTGAGTTCCATAACTCAAAGGGTTTCATAAGAGTTCAGTGCTATCCATAAGAAACAATAAACTCAGATTGCTAATATGTAACATATTGTAAGATGAAAGCTTTCACACTATTTCCTTTAATTTTTTAAGCGAATTTAACGACTTGCAGTCAATTTTTAATTACTAATTATTATTTTACTCACTCTCTAGGCCGAACGTTTTCGAGTTGTGGAAACTCATTTTCAAGGTACCGGTATATGATATTTCATTTTTAAGTTCCATAACTTAGGGAAGTGATAGCCGCGAGGCTTAGCAGGTATCTGTTCAATCAGATTGATATAAGCTGCGTTCTCGTAGGTCCTGTTTGTAACGGTGACCGATTAGATTGGCCAGCAAAAAAGACACTGTTCTCTGCTGTAAAACCACTTCCCGGTGGTTCGGAACCCACCGAAAACTGTAGGTCCAACTCATCAATCACCATCATCCAACTCATTACCCACGCACAGGTCTCATACCTATGTGGGCTTCATCCTCAGAAAAAAAACTCGAAAACGTTCGACCTAGAAAGTGAGTAAAATATTAGTTATTTTTAATTAAAATAAGAATTGACTGCAAGTCGTTAAATTCACTTGAAAAGGTAATATTAACAACGCATTTCGTTATGGAATAAGAAATCCAGGAACTATTTCCTTCTTTCCTTAGCAACATTTTTTGGATTATAATTTGCCATTTTTTCCTATTGTTTTTTGTTCGTTCAGTAGTTATTTTTTTACAATTTCAATGATCTACAGTTGAGCTCCTGTATAACAAAATCGATTATCCTGGCAAAAGATTCGTTCTAGAGAGGTATTCGATAATAAACAGTCGTTTTGCCAGAATAGCGATATCTAGGGACACCATAGACATTCTTTACGAAGAGGGTTTTATCATGAATTATATTAGAAGTTTTATTTGTTATTTGTAAAATCGGTTTATTCAATTTTGATTGTTATAGTTCAAGTTTTGTTTTAATGTTAAAGTTTTGTTATTGTTCAAGTTTTTTTTTGGAAAATCGGTTTGTTCAAGTTTGATTGTAGGTTTTTATAAATTTTCACAAGGGATGAAAATTCATTATTTTTTACTATACATACATACGAAGCGCTACAGTCCTGGGTGAACCTTGGCTTCCTCAATGATATGCCTCCAGTCATCTCTCTGCTCTGCTCTCCGTTTCCAGTTTCTCACCCCCATGCACATCAGATCTCCTTCCACATCTTGCAGCCAGCGAGTTCTAGGACGACCTCTTCTTCTTGTTCCTTCCATTCTTCCAACAAGCATCTGCTTCTGCATCCTACTCTGCTCCATTCTGTGGACATGCCCTAGCCAGCTGATTCTTCTAGACTTGATGAATCGCACTATATCTCTGCCTAGCAAGATGACATTAATTTCAGCATTGTTTCTGATTCTCCACTCTCCATTTTCGCATATTGGACCATGAATTCTCCTCATAATTTTTCTTTCAAAAATTCTCAATGCATTCATGTTATGTGAGTTGAGAACCCAAGCTTCACAGCCATATGTCACTACCGGTCTTATTAGTGCTTGATAGAGTTTCATTTTTGTTGTTCTTGATATAAGTCTAGATTTGATCAATTTTCTGTTTGCATGGTAGGCTCGGTTACCTTGGTCTATTCTCTTTTTAATTTCTTCACTCAAGTTGTTATTTACATTGAGCTCAGTTCCAAGGTATATAAAGTTCTTCACACTTTCAAATTTGTAATTTTATTTTTTACTATAATGCATACCAAATTGATGAATTAATATTGTATAGTATATTGAATTCATTATATAGTAGGCATTCTGTATTGTAGAATTATTGATTTTATTTTTTCCTCCAGTTATCAAAAGTGAATCAGCAACTACTTGATTATAATTTTAACTTGCAGAAAGTAGTTTAATGAAGATTGACAAAAAGATTTAATCTTATAATATTATTGTCATCATCATAATTATTATTATAATAATATTATTATCATTATATAATCACAAATACAAGTTATAATTTTAACTTGTAGAAAGTAGTTTAATGAAGATTGACAAAAAGATTTAATCATATAATATTATTGTCATCATAATTATTATTATAATAATATTATTATCATTTTATAATCACAAATACGATGTAATGCATAAGCTCTGCTATGGTGGTGTTCATATCGAACTATCATTGCAACTGAACTACAATAATTTATTGTGATTTATTTTCTGTGTAATTACAGCAGTAATCCGATTGTGAACGCGTTACAGCTGTTCGTACATTGAGTGTTCTCAAAAATAGATTAATCTCGAAATTTAATAATTCAGTTCTCTTGTAATTCCACACATCGTGCTTTGACTCTGAAAAATTGGCCAGAGGCGTAGTAGCAGATGTTCAATGGTGAATGGATAAAATTTACACTCACATTCTCTCTCTGTTTCTGTCCATTTCTCTCTCACTCCCTTTTCCACCCTCTCTATCTCTTGTGGTCTGTCCGTCGTATTCTTGCTCTTGTTTCCTCGTACTACCACAAAGTTGGATTTTTTGAGTCTTTAGAAACGAAGCTGGTTTAGCTATTTTTTTGAAAAATGAGTTTCAAAACTAGCATTCTTCTATTTAAGCCTCACCTTAACTAATTAATATAGTGGTTATGGTGGCTAGTGTATAGGATGGTATAATTGTTGATTAGTTGTCTTATACTCCATAACTGGAGTCTCCAAGACGTAATGTACAAAAAAAGCATTGTATTTCTATTGAAATTATGATTTTACTCACTGCAATAGAAATACAGTGTCAGTTCTGATATGGGATTGTTCGTAAAGAATTTCGTCATAGAAAACATCACAAATTATTTTGATGAATTTGCTGCCTGTATTTTTAGTTTTCCTCTGAAAAAATGTTGGTTTCTCAGAGGATATTTTGGAAAATTTGACTAGTGTATTGTTTTGACTAGTTTGATTTAGTTTATCAGACATTCGATGTCACTAAGCTGCCAAGCTTTTTTTGGACATCGATTGTTATGGCTCTTTTTATCGACGATAGTCACCAATCCAATCACCAGTTTCCCCATTTTGCCCTGTTTTTTAGTAGCTTGGTGACTTCCATTAGTGACTCCGTTTAAAAAAGTGAATTAAAATCAATCAGTTGGAAAAAGTCACGTCAAACAAAACGGATACATTTAGGATTATTTCACACATACCCGGTGGTCGGGTAACCAGTGCCATCATTTACCTGTCCGTAGGGACAGTGGTTGAGTTCATGGGAGGCTTACCGTTTACCGGTAAATGCTTATTTTTATCAAATATCAAGGTGTCTGATTAGTCTATTTAAATTCATTGACGTTCAAAACTTTAATAGACCAATTAGACGCCATAGTTTTCACCCAGCATAATTAAATATTGTATCATTTGATTTAAAAAATCGGGTACGTGTGATGCGGCCTGTATGAAACAATGCTTGAGTTTATGGGATAAGATAATGGTTGAGCCTTTACTATTTTTTTTAGGATGAAGCCCACATAGGTCTGAGACCTGTGCGTGGGTAATGAGTTGGGTGATGGTGATTGATGAGTTGGACCTACAGTTTTAGGACCTACACTTTCCGAACCACCGGGAAGTGATTTTACAGCAGAGAACAGTGTCTTTTTTTGCTGGCCAATCTAATCGGTCACCGTTACAAACAGGGGTAGATGAAATTTTACCAAAAGTTAAGGCGTCTGATTAATCTATTGGAATTCATAGACTTTCAAAAATGTTAAAGTACCAATCAGACGCCTTAGTTTCGGTAAAATTCCATTCACCGGTAAACGGTTAAGGCTCCCATAGACTCAACAATTGAATCAAACGGAGCGCTTCACAATTACCCGATTCTTGAAATCATATGATACGATGTAATTATGCCGGATAAACAACACCGTGTGAAACAAGCCTTATTAGAAGGCTAACCACTGACAGCAAATAAATGGCCCTCATTGGCTGAACTGTCACAGCCAATGGCAGCGTTTTATTTGAAGCATGGAGTTGACTCGACAATTATTGGCAAACGCTTCAAGTGTGTCTTAGAAATGGAAGTGTAATATATAGGAAATAGAATTATACCTTTATTTTCATGGTCTAAGTCTAAGGCAATACGGTCTACTTCTATGGTTTTAATCTATGGTCTCATAGAGCAATCTATATTTTTTCCACATTCTTGTAGTAGTCTCAAGTGCTCTACAAAAGCTCTCTTTTACTATACTTTCTATATATTGGTCTGTGGTCTCATAGAGCAATCTATATTCTTTCCACATTCTTGTCGTAGTCTCAAGTGCTCTACAAAAGCTCTCTTCTACTGTAGTTTCTATATACGAGCTATATTTATCTTTCATACTTTATATTGAATTTGTTTCTTTCGACTACTAATAGTTGTAAGACATTGAATTGTTCTTTTGTTGCAAATTTATTTATTTGAGAATAAACTATATAATCTACTTTTACAACGTATCCACTAATGTGCTGTATGGTTAAAAATTGCGAACCTCCTATTTTGTAATCGCAGTAGTGTATTGGATACATTCTTTGTAGGGAGATGCAATCAGCTATTAATAATAACACGAATCGAAATTAGTTACATCACTCAAAATCCCATTAACGCGGGCCTCCATATCTCCAGAAACACGCTCAGTACTTTTATCAACTTCAGAGATAAGAGTTATAGATACAAGCCATGATTAATCTCCACGTTGACTTCCACACCAAGGAAGTACAGTTGAGATTATAAATCAACTTTCTTCTCTCTTCCATATTAGCTGTAGTCTGCAAGAAGGGGCGAGAGTTATAAAATAAGCTAGTGCTTCTAAAAATGCACCCCTAGTTTACGAGTCGCAGTGGAAGTTTGTTTGTTCTGTTCCTTCTTTTAGCCAGGAGAAGTTCCTTCTTTTAGTTAGACATCATCTACCCTTTATAATTTTTTCACCCCTTGTGCGGGGTATGCTATAACGAATGAGAAGTTCTCCAGAAATGATTTGTGGTTCGTTATTTTGGAAAAAAGGGGTGCAAACCTCACATAAAACTTCCAGGGAAGCGTCTAACAATCTTATAGAGAAGCTATATTTGGAAAAGTTGCACAGCAATTATTTTAATTAGTGGGGTTTGAATAATATTAGAACTTAATAAGGGATTCAAGATGTCAAGTTATAAATAGATGAACTGCAAAACTCAAATAGATAATATAATTACATAATCTATTGATAAACTGCAAAACTTTAAAAAATATAATACAGTACAATAATCATTAAATTAGTAATAAATGTAATCAACAATAAAAAATATTAACATTATTGATATTCAGGATATTATAAATTCTCAAGAATCAATCATTTAGACTCCTAATTATCAATTACTGCACGAATACAACCAAGTATCATGTACCAAGTATCATGATCATCTTGATAAGAAATTTTTAAATTTACATTTAAATAAGTTTTTTAAAAATTCTTGTAGGTGTTATTTGACTTGTTTCATTTTATCTATTGTTTTAATTTTTGGATTTCTCTCTTTTGGTTTATTTGGTTCGTAGGGTTCATTTATTTTATGGGGACAGATTTAATTCATGTTAAGATTAATATCTTTATACCTTTTAGTGATGGGGATATTTAGTAAATCAATTTTTAAACTATGAATTTTGTAGCTCTGTTTAATAATAATTTGAATTCTGTAATCCAATAGTCAATGTGATATTATCTTTGGTATATTTGAGAATAAAAAGTGATTTTAAAAATTAAGAGTAAATTTTTAGGACTGGATCATGTCGTTAGTTCTCATTTGGCTTTGTTATTTGGCCCTCTGCCTCGCTCGCATTAGACTAGCCCTATTTTTTGTGTGTGTATTCTGGCACTAATCAATTAATTAGTAATCAATCGTTTAATAGACAGTTGTTTATCTATGTTTATGGGTATTAAAATCAATCCATCTAGATTCATAGTAATTAAACCTATCAATAAAATTTAGTTTTTCTATGGCTATGAGTAGGAAATATTAGAACTGAAATCATTCATTTTCTGAAAGATATATTTTCCTTCAAAATATATTCGAAAAGCCGTTGAATGAGTTTCAACATTTTCTAAGAAGTTTGCAGTTTAAAAGTAAATTCTATCAAATTTCAATAGATTTCATTTTTGATGACTGCAATAATAAAAAAACATTGCTTGAAGCAAACTGATTCTTTCTAGACATCCAAATCTCAAAATAAGTAAAGTTTTTCTCTATAATTTTAAGATTCTTCCATCATTTCTAGGATTGGAAATCCTCTAGTTCTACACAAGTCCAATCGATTTCATTTTTGGAGATTGCAATTATCTATCAATGAAGCACGAAAATTGAACGTTGCGTCACTTTTAAAAGACCTCATGGCATTCAAGGGCCGCCGGCTATAATGACTGTAATAGTCATCTTGAACTGAAGGCTTTCCTTCTCTGCCTTTTTCGTAAAGTCCGTGTCCTTCTTCTCACCCATTACTCCCCTCTCACTCTATCCTACGTCTTTTTATTCTCTTCTAGTCTACTGTTTCACTCACACTCTTAATTCACCATTATTATTTATTTATATCTCCTTCTTTGTTTAGATTTCTTCCTTTTCCTCCTAATTCTCTCTAAGTTCACTGTCTCTCTTTTTTACCCTGTATTCACTATTATTCTTCTCATTCTGTTTATACTCGACATGCAGATTCTAAGTTCGCTGATACATGGCCTCAGGACTGTAATTTGGGCATCAGTACTTGGCATGACCAATCCTATTCCCGTTAAGGTTATGTTTAAGACAGGACTAACTTAGTATTTTCGTGTAAATTCTTCATTTCGTTTTTCAACCAGTGATTTACTTATTCAATAGATTACAAAACTTGTTTTCATATAGTTATATACATTCAATTAATCTTCACAGTTAATCTTTAAGTAAAATACATTTTACTTGAACAATGCATTTTACTTAATCTTCTTGGTATTGGCGATGGTAATATTGTAGAAGATATCTATAATGAATAATACTGTTGTCTCATCTCGTGTGTTGATAATTAAAGTTGTGATAACATATTGTTACGGGTTCTATATCTAAAAAGAACAGTCAACTTACTTAGCATAGTCTGTAATACAGTAATAGGGAAAATAATTATCACTATAGAACTGAAAAAAGAATTATCACTACAGACAACGAAAGTTCATTAGATGGTTTGTAATAGCGCCAACGGGATTTCACTGTCTGTATTAACGGGAATTGTCACTACTGCCATTTATCAACGTAGAACAACAACTGAACTACTTTTTTATCACGACGAAATTCAAACAAGACTGAACTAACTTACAAAAGTCTCCCTCTATTTATATAATTTTACATAATTGAGATCTCTCGATTTTTCTATCAACTTCTACCGATTTCTAAAATAAACAGTGAAAGGTCTTCACACCCTCCACAATATTCGATAAGATTTCATTAATGTCTAATAAAACAACTAGAACATTCTACAAAGTACAAAGTAAACACCATAAAAGTCTCAAAAGCAGAGTAATTAATTGCTTAGAAGTAAACATTTACATAGCAAATAACACTGAGAACCACTGTTCCTCTTTCTCTCCATTTTCACTTCCACTACAATATAATTCAGTGTGCTTCACTTCTTTAATGTACAATTCTAGTTATTTTCAAGTGGGCTTACGTTCTTCTGCAATTTTCAATGTATTATTTAAATTCCAATTTCACTTGAAAAGTAGTTATCTATTTGAATTCTTTGAAGTTTTGATAGGATAATATTCTTCTTGAATGTCTTAGTTCTTGATAATTTTAGTTCCTCTTTCTCTTGTAAAACAATGAATAGATAAATGTATACAGAACTAGGCGGGCCACTTAGCGCAGTTAGTTGGGGCGTCGCAACTTCAGCTTGCTGTCGTTTAAGCGGTCGTGGGTTCGAATCCCGCTCCTCCGTCTGGCATCTATTCACCTCATTACCCACGCACAAGTCTCGGACTCATGTGGGCATCATCAGCAATAAAAAAACAAAATGTTAGCCATCTAACTTTGAAGGTGGTACATTCAACTAAATCTGATATATTCTGCCTATTTATATTTCAAATTTACCACTTATGACTGTCAGACAATCGAACTATTTTCCTTTCCTCACAAAGAACATCTTACCTTGAAAATGAACTTAAATGAACTTATTTTGCTTATTATCGCCATACTATTCCTCACTTTATTTCTACTAATATTCACCACATGATCACATTTACACATCTAGTAAATTAACATTTTTTCTACATTATTTACTACTGATATAATTATGTTGCTATTGTACCGGTCCTTAGTGACTTGTAAATAATGTAGAAAGTGGTTATACTACGTGGTTATTCCAACTACATTCCTTCTGTGTTTCTACCATTATTCATTACATTTTTTTTTTTTTTGAGGATGAAGCCCACAGGTCGGAAGAGACCTGTGCGTGGGTAATGAGTTGGATGATGGTGATTTATTAGTTGGACCTACAGTTTTAGGTGGGTTCCGACCTTCTTGAACTTACATGATTACTTCTACAACATCATTTACTAATATTCCATGTCTTGCTATTAGGAGTCCTTTTAACAGTACCTTATCAATGATGATTAAATTTAGCATGAACCGTTACTTTGTAAGTACATTACTATGTACTTGAACTATGTGGTTGAGATACCATCTGCATTAATACTGCAACTACCGTATTTATACCATTATTCATTACATTCTTAAATTCACATTAATACTTTAAATTATTTACTTCTGGTACATATCTTGCTATTAATACGGTCAGTGCCTTATCAATGATGGGTAATTGTAGCATGAACTCTAAACTATGTGGCTGAGACGCTAGCAGCTAACATAACGCAAGACCTTCAATTGATATGGGCCGCAGAATTCCACTCTAAATAGAGACCACTTCGCCACGGATAATTTCGCTCCCAATCACTCTCTCTCCCCTCACACTCACTTCCTCACTCACACACACTCTCCACAGATAATTTCGCTCCCAATCTCTCATTCACCCTCTCACTCACCACCCCCTCCCTCTATACTACCCCCTCTCACTCTTTTTCTCCAACTTTATCACTGTCTCTCTCTTCCTCTGTTGTCCGTAGTTCGCAATTAGAAACAGACAGAATACCTTCGCCTCGGCGGACATAGCGAAACCGAGAATTTCATTTGGAAACCGTCGGCCATGATCGGACTCCGTCTGTCAGCCCGGTCCGGTACTGACGCCTAAATTACAGCCCTTGGACCGATACTATCGCGCGGCTATCCTGGAATCGGCACGTCCACTATCAGGAAGGCAATGGGAGAAAATAATAGTTAATTTTAGATGGAAAGAGACGGTTGGGAGAAACAGTGAACAATTTTGGAGGAATAATAGTAAAAGAGAGAACTAGGAATTGGGAGGAAGACTGTGAAAAAGAGATAAGATAATAATAAAATTACTTTAAATGTACTTTAATTTAACAATTTCACAAATTGTGAGTAATAATAGTAAAAGAGAGAACTAGAAACTGGGAGGAAGACTGAAGAAGAGATAAGATAATAATAAAATTACTTTAAATGTACTTTAATTAAACTTAAATGTACTTTTAATTACTTTAATTGAATGTACAGTATGGAAATTTATAAAATTAAATTGCAACTGGTTAAAAAAAAAAAAATATTAACATAATAGATGGTATATGGAAAAAAGTTTGAATATTAACAACGAGATTTTATTTGAAGTATTTACGAAATAAGGGCGAAGTCTGGACAAAAATTCGTCAATTCAAACTCAAACTTGATAATTTCGAACTGACAGACTCTGTAATATTAGTGAAATGAAATTTTAAGACAAATTGAAAAGGTTCTAAAGTCATTGAACTTAATGAAATGGAGTTTATTTGCTGAACAATACAGAGAGAGAGAGAGAGAGAGAGAGAGAGAGAGAGAGAGAGAGATTCAGATGACTTTATTTGTGTAAATTTACAATGTATATGAATGATAAAAGTATTATTAATATTAGCAACTCTCAGATCCCCTAGTTGAAGTTGAGTACAGTTGTTTTTGAAAAGTAAACATAATGGTTGTGAGATAGATAGATTGTGTGATAGATAGATATCTTGTCTTTATTGAGGCGAAGTTAGGACTCGCAGGTCCTCTCTGACACTTAACCCTGAGAGAGAGAGAAAGAGATTAGATTAGATTAGATTATATTTCTTTATTCATGTAAATTTACAAATTTGCATATGAATGGTTAAAATCAAAATTATTGACATCACATAGATATATTCAGTAGTGAACTCAGAAAATACTTTTTTTATAGTGCAAAGAATTATGTACAATGATCTCATTTGTATGATATTAATTACAATAATGACAATCTAAGTGATGCAATTACATGAAATGGCGAAGTTTGGACAAGGATTCGTCCATTCTTGACACTTAACCAGTTAGAGAGAGAGAGAGAGAGAGAGAGAGAGAGAGAGAGAGAGAGGGAGTGTGTGTGTGTGTGTGTGCTATCTGCTAGTATAATATAATAATATTAACTTTTCATGTGAAATTTAATATTTTCATGAATGTTAATATTAACAACGCAGTTCGTCATGTAACAAGAAATCCAGGAATTTAATAATATTAATTTGTTGAGGGGATAAATTACAAAAATAATTGATAAAATTCTCCTGTAAGTCACATTTGAATTTGTGGATACATACCCTGCATACTACCAAGGGAAATCATGGCAATTATGACGTCATTACTGGCCAAATTGAAGGTGATCAGCATCGGTAGTTATGACGACAGAATCCGTGAGAAAGCCTAGAAAAACAGATAGCCGCCGGATGACCTCCAGCCTATTACTATTGTTGGTTCGGCTTCATCACGGTAGATAAAGAATGAAGGATAGTGATAAAGAAGGAAAGAAGAGTGGAGAATAAAGATGAAGAAAGAAGACTAAAGATAAGGAATGAATTTGAGCTGTCCTACGTAATTACAACCCTACTATAATTTATTAGGGGATTCAAGTCGATGAAAATGATATATTTTGAGTCAAACGTACAATTATTGTAATAAGAAGCTTGCAAGAAGTATAGTAAGTTCAATTGCAAGTTCTGATTGGTACTTCAATATTGTTTTAAAAATTTTAATTTGTGTAGGAGGGAAAAGTAAGTGGCAGAGAGTATTGGTTGCGCTCCCAGGACAGTATAAAGGCAAATCAATTCATATTTTATTATGAATATTTATTACGCAAATTATGATAATTTTTTTTAAATGTTATAATAAACAAGACAGTTCTATCTCAAGACTGTGCAAACCTTATGGTACCGGTACAAGTGTTAGGCTTCATAGTTTACAAGAGTACCTTTCAGATCAAAATTGAGTCTCACCTTAACTGATTGATATTGTTTTTTGGTATATAATTGTTGATCTAACTTGTCTTATACTCCTCGACCGGTGTCTTTAAGACGTAATATTTAAAAAAAAAAAAAAAAAAAAAAAAAAAAAACACCTTAAGGGGTACGGTGTTATCAAGCCGAGAATGCTAGTCAGGCGGTCACGCTTTCAAACAACAGCATGTGAGGGACAAAATTAATGTGAACGGAAAAATGGCAACAGCGCGCTTAAATTCCCATATGAAGTTGTAATTTCATTAAAGACCGTACTGCAATTTAAGGTTTTCAAGCATTAAAGAGTTCAATTTTTCCATTGAAAAGAAAATGAGTTTTGAAGATGGCCTTTGAAGATGAGTCTCCATGACTCGAAAACGCTTGGCCTAAAGTGAGTAAAAATATCATTTATCCTCAATTAAAATTGACTGCAAGTCGTTGAATTCACCATTGAAAGTTAATAAGTGAAAATATCATTTATCCTCAATTAAAATTGACTGCAAGTTAAAATTAATAAGTTATTATTGATTGAAAGTTAATAATTCAATAAGAGTTCTAATCATAGTATCAAGTTGAGGAAGATTCAAAGTCAAATCAATATTTTTTTAAGAAACATAATGTGATTGTGATCACCAAAAAATCAACATAAACACTAACAAAATTTCTGCAAAGATTAGGTAACTCCCGAGGCACGCCTATTTGGGAGTTCCAGCACATCATTTTTAAATGTTTATATTAATTTATATTAATGTAGAGTAACTCTAATTGAAAAATAAAGAAATGAAAAAGAAGACGTTCGTGGTGCCTCTCTGATATATACTTCTGACTGAATTTAAGACTGTGTGTCTAGGGGGTTTGCTGTGTTTAGTAGATAGTTTTATTTTTAATTTGGAGTAGTTTTAATACATAGGTATGTTTTTGTTTTATAGTAGTTATGATTGCAAATATTTTGTTTTTCTTGCTGTATTTTGTAATCATTTTGCTTTTCTCTAAATTTAAGTTTGAACAATTGTACTTTTTCTGCAGAGAAATAAATTATTATTATTATTATTATTATTATTATTATTTGTGTATTAGCATTTTAAAGTTTATGATGAACAGCATAGTTTAGTTCAGTATCAGTGCAACTGGCTCTATTTATATTGTTGCACGAAAATTTTCAGACAAATTATTCGCCTTTAGTTCAGAAAGGTCAAAGAAGAAAAAGGATATGATAAAGGTTCTTTGTTATGAAAAGAAAATCTATCACCCATGACACAAGGAACATTTCATTGAACATCACAGTTCAATCTGGTTATCAACCAGCCATTCCAAGCCTAATGCATTGCAGATAGGAAATTCGATAAACTAAATTAATGTGTTTATTTGGGCGGAATTCCTGGTCACAAGTGACTGGTCGGTAGTTGACTGCATTGGGTCCCCATCTGTGATGTTTGCTGTGAGCATGGCATGTAGACCGTAAGTAATCAAATAGCCCTTTACACCACTTCCTGTGGTAGATGGAACGCTAACAAGAGGGAGGAGTGATGAAGGAGGTGAAGGAGGAAAAGGAGGAGCAAGAGTTGGATGATGTGGAGGAGTAGGAGAAGGAGTAAGGACCCTACAAGCAACCATAGGATGTATCTCGTTTGAATAGTCCAAGCCACTTGTATATCTTCTACATAGTATGTCTCCAGCATAATATTATGGTAACTGACCAAATTTACTGTAATACTGTACATTAATATTGAACATCCATAAAGTTGGACAAAGATACTTGAACGTCTTAGTTGTGGACAGAGATCAAAGCATGAGATGCAGTTGACAAACGAAGTCTAAGCAAATTTAGTATATTACAGAGAAAAAATTGAACATTCTTTGTAGTGGCGAAGGTGATATTGTGGAAGGTTTCCATAATGAATAATATGAAGAAATTGTCACATCCACATTTATTAAAAATTTTGAGAAATTAGTTTCGGTTATATCATTATCAATCTCAATCAAAACTGAGTTTTTTATTAAAAAATATTGAGAAACTAGTTTCAGTTGTTATATCATTATCAATCTTAATCAAAACTGAGTCTTGATCAAGATTGATAATATTATAACAACCGAAACTAGTTTCTCAATATTTTTTATAAAAAACTCAGTTATGATTAAGATTGATATTGAGAAACTAGTTTCAGTTGTTATATCATTATCAATCTCAATCAAAACTGAGTTTTAATCAAGATTGATAATGGTATAACAACCGAAACTAGTTCCTCAATATTTTTCAATAAAAAACTCAGTTTTGATTGAGATTGATATTGTGAAACTAGTTTCAGTTGTTATATCATTATCAATCTCAATCAAAACTGAGTTTCAATCAAGATTGATAATGGTATAACAACCGAAACTAGTTTCTCAATATTTTTTATAAAAAACTCAGTTATGATTAAGATTGATATTGAGAAACTACTTTCAATTGTTATATCATTATCAATCTCAATCAAAACTGAGTTTTAATCAAGATTGATAATGGTATAACAACCGAAACTAGTTCCTCAATATTTTTCAATAAAAAACTGTTTTGATTGAGATTGATATTGAGAAACTAGTTTCAGTTGTTATATCATTATCAATCTCAATCAAAACTGAGTTTTAATCAAGATTGATAATGGTATAACAACCAAAACTAGTTTCTCAATATTTTTTATAAGAAACTCAGTTTTGATTAAGATTGATATTGAGAAACTAGTTTCAGTTGTTATATCATTATCAATCTCAATCAAAACTGAGTTTTAATCAAGATTGATAATGGTATAACAACCGAAACTAGTTCATCAATATTTTTTAATAAATGTGGTTGTGACAATGTCGTCTTATTATTCATTATATAATTTGGTTCGGAACCACTCACCCGGTGGTTCGGAACCCACCTAAAATAGTAGGTCCACCATGTTCCCCGTAACATGGCTCAAACGGCGAGGTGGAACTACCCGTAAGGGTCTCCCCACCATTAAAAGCCATACGCTTATTTATTTATTTTATATAATTTGGTATTTTACAGGGTATATCGATTTCACCAGAAATGTTTGTATCATTTTATGCGTGTGTTATGAGTTAAATAATGATTGATAAGTTTGACCTACAGTTTTAGGTGGGTTCTGAACCACCGGGATCATTTGTATCATTCAAATTCAGGAGCATGACAAGTCTTTGCAAATTTTATAAAAATTGTAGCCGATTTCTATTTATCTGAAAAAAAAATGGTTATTTATTGTGAAGCACAGGATATCGTTGAGCCACGCGTTAGGTCACGCACTAGTTGTAATTTTTGAAATAGGAGAAAAATGGCGCCGGTATAATAACTTTCAATTCTTTGTCCGTTCAGTCGGAAAATGCCAACGTTTTTATAGCGTTATAAACCCGTTTTCCCTCTATCCGAATGATATTTATAGCAGGCATGTGCAGTTTTTCACAATACTGTTATAAATAAAAATTGGCGGATCTAAAATTGGTGTGCGGCGCTACTAATTAAATTTCACTGGCCTCTCTATGTGTGTATAACTCTACGGTCGTATAAAAGATACGAGAGCACTCTTTTTATTTCCTGCTCTACTGTTCCTTCATACAGAAGTCTATTGAAAAAGGCAGTTTGATGAGATTGCATTGGAAAGAGGCAAACTGTTTTCTAATTGAATTTTTTGTGAAATTTCATTATTCAGATTTTAATAAAGATGAGATGAAAGGATTTTTTTTGGGGTTTTATAAGAGGTAGAAATGAATAGAGATTTAGAATTGGGTACTAAAGGGTTCAACGTTTGAAGTTGTATTGCTTTTACTTACAAAAAATTAATGTGACCTGTATGAAAAAGAAGAAAATAATTTCTTTGTCGCAATTGTTTCTCTAAATCAGCGGTTCCCAACCTGGGGTACGCGTACCCCTTAGGGGTACACAGTGTCCTTGTTGGGGGTACGCAAAAAGTAATCCATAATGGCGGATGTTCATTGTCTAGTGGCATAGACTAAGGAATGGTTGTTCTATGCTAGTGGTGAGCAGTTTCTGTTGTGCGACTATTCTATCTATCATGTATTCTATTCTGACACATTTTGAAATTTAAATTATAATATTCATCTCTAAACATATTACATTCGATGTCCTCAATAAAAGAAATCGGTGTTCAGCAGAAATTATTGTGTTACCTACTATTTTATTTCTTTACCTGAATTCCCATTCACAGGCGTCGATATGTTGTTCAAATATTGCAATGAATGGTCATTAAACACTCTATAAGAGTGTTAAAGTAAAGTAAAAATGTAGTTAGGACTTTGGGGGTACTATGTCTGTAAAATATGGTCTAAGGGGTACGCAGAAGAAAAAAGGTTGGGAACCGCTGCTCTTAATATTGTTGATTAAATTTGTGACACAATTGAAGAAAATTGAATACGCTAAATTTCCTTGCTCAATTGATGTCAGTTCTATAAAATCAATAATATTATCAATAATAATTTTATTATTCCTATTTCAATAAAGATGCGATGGTAGGATTTTATAAATATTACAAAATACCAATAATATTACATCATTATTATATAATTATATGAATAAACAAGTTTTATTAACAGTTATATAAAAGGAACAAGAACCTTGTAATAAATATATGTCATGTAATAATTGAAGAGAAGAAATAATATTTAATTTATAAATATTCCACAAATTTCATTTAAAATTATAAATACAAGTTTTCAAAGTGATATGAAATAAATAATGTGTCCAACTTCCTCCTGATGTGGTGTATACTGTATAGAATGATAGCTCCTGATTTTTTTGAAAATGCACTTTAAAATAAATTTCATTGAAATAATGTGGAAATTATACTTATTTGAAGTTATGAAGGTCTAAATTAGTCCTTATTTTATAATATTAACATCTCAGATATTTTTTCATCAACCTTTGTAATAATTCAATAACAGAAGCAGTATTGAACTAAAAGCCTGTGTTTCGTAGCAGCTGTAGTATTTTGCCTTCATCATTGGTATAAATAGATGAATAAATATTTTTCTTCTATTTCATCATTGCTACATAGTTGATCTCTATACTCAAATCTCCCAATTATTCATGAAAAAATGGAGCTCTTATTCAATGAAAATAAAAAAATTCCAAATGAAGTAAATAATTTGATAATTTCTTATTTCCAAAGAAACAAAAAGATTAAATACATCAATTATTCATTGATTATAGTCGAATACGATAAATCCGGAATACTCTCTCTCTCAAGCAACATAAATTGACTCGATCAATTCCGATTAAAAACATATTTAAAAGAATTACCATTTCTTTGTAAATGGCATCAGACTATTAGAATCCTCCCATGAGATTTATGAGAGATTTAGTTATTTCAATGTAGATCAACGGGCTTCCCAAAATCTGCCATGTTAAATGTTATTAAATTGACATGTTATTAAAGAACACAAATTGGCAAGATCGCAGCGTGCGCGCCGGGCGTATTACTCAACTATTTGAAAAGCGATCGTCTCAAAACTATATTTAAATGAAAATACAGAAAAAATTGAGACGCGGAAGCACAATTTCAAACGCCAAACACTTCTATGAATATTAAATAAAAACCTTTAAAAATGATATGAAGAAACTAACCTCTAATTGCGAATCCGTCAATAAAGTGTCAGTAAACAATATTCTAACACTCTATCAATGTATTATATTCTTGATTAATGGGTAATAGAACTAGCATTAATTTAGTTGACATTCAATGTATTTTTCACTTTAAAATATGTAAGATTACGTAGTTTTTTGGACATGTAAAAGTCGGAACACAAATGTCACTCTCGACTATTGGAATTGGACTATGCACGATACGAATATTGCAGATCGATTATTTAGACTTCTCGATAGTTTGTCAGATCGAGTATCGATCACGATCTTATCGACTAGTTCTTGTCATTATTTGACTCGCAGCTTTTGCAATTTAAGAAAATAATTGCTACTACCAACCAACATTTTTGAAAGATTGGTCATTCTACATCACTGTCATTCCAAAGTGGAATGGAAACTGGAATGGAACTGCATAACCAAACCTTTCCTAACCTGGCTAGATCTGACTGAACCACCTCTGTAAATTTGTTGGTGGTTTTAAATTTGTCGGTGGTGTAAATTTGAGGTGGTTCAGTCACATCTAGCCAGGTTAGGAAAGGTTTGGTTATGCAGTTCCATTCCAGTTTCCATTCCACTTCGGTCCATTCACGCAGACTACGCTTCTGTGCATGCACGAAATGTTTCCACATGTGTAGATTTAAAAGGTCGTGAAAAAATGTAGTAGTTTCGTTATTGGTACATATCGACCTTGTACAATAGTGTCGACAGAGCCGTATCGATAGTTGAGACCCTGTCGATATCGATTAGTCAATCCGATCGATCTAATGATTGCAAATATGTACGGTACAAGGCGAACTGCGAAGTGTATGTCATCTTTACATTGTTTTAAAAAAACGTCTTTTTTTAATTACGTACATGATTAAATATGAAAAAAAAAGCATAATTTATGTGATGATTGTGTCATGCTGCAGATAATTCATTATTGATTTTCTAAATACTGTTTTCTGACACTTTTTGACGAATCTGCTATTAGAGGTTAGTCTCTCCATGTCATTTTTAATCGTTTTTATTTAATATTACGAAAAGAGTTTCATATTTGAAATTGTGCTTCCGCGGCTCAATTTTTTCTGTATTTTCATTTAAATATAGTTTTGAGACGATAGCTTTTCAAATAGTTGAGTAATACGCCCGGCGCGCACGCTGCGATTTTTCCCACAAATTTAACAATAGTAAGAAAGAAAAAAATAACATAATTTTATTCAAAACCATGTTTCCTTTCATGAATCATTCATCTTTTTCCACTAGTTACACAATTCAAGTCGTTAGCTGGTGTCAAAATGAACGGTTAGAAATAGTCTACTCCTAAAGGATAAGGTACCCAGTTTAGTAAGAGTGTTCAGAAGCAAAGGTCACAAGTTTAACCAGTTTCTTTCTCTGCCATTATACTTTGTCACTGTTTAAGAAAGTGAAACAGTGATACAATCATTATAAAAATATTAACAATCAGCTTTGTCAACAACTCTCCAGTGCTTATGAAATAGTATGCAGGTAGCGAGAATTTACATAGAACAAGTACATCGTTTCAACTTTTTTCTAAATACTCATGGCAAAAAATTTGTCAGATATGGAAGGTACATCATTGAATACTTTCATTATCATTCATATACAGCAGTGGTTCTCAACCATTTTTGGTCACGGCACAGTCTCCTTTGTTGACCGTACTCGCGGCACACTGACAGGCGAGTTGGCAACGCTTCTATCAGTTGATCAAGAAATGCGTGTGTGTTTGTCATCAATTCCATCAAGAATTGAACTATTATGTAAAAAATACCAGCTGAAATTTCTCATTAGGTACTAATGTGCATCATTGTTTTTCACTGGAAAATAAATATTTCCTTGTCCATTTTTTAAATGTATATTCAATTATTTTATTTTTAATTGTTATTCACTTCCATTGACACATTGTCTCGAAAATTTCGCGGCACGCCACGGCGAAACTCGCGGCACATCGGTTGAGAAGCACTGATATACCGCAATAGAAATCTGATTGTATGGAAAAATTGTCTACATATGCGAGTTCTAGAGCTTTTCTCAATGTATTTGAGATTTTTCCATACTTTCCACATATAAATATGTTAATAACCTCAGTCTTATTATTTTGAAAATTTGGTGCTTATAATATTGGTGATCTTATGTTTATTCTATTTGTCTTGTAATCCACTATTTATAATTTTCATGGGTACGTACGTAATTTTCATCTTTGATACGTGAAGTCGTAAATAATCACAGATAAATCGTAATGAGTCCACTATTTAATGAATTATTGATCTTTGATTCACTAATTCACAAATATCTACAGATAAAGTACATAATTTATGGTGAAAGCACCCATATTTCGTTTATTTAGCAAATTTATTAGTTTATATACTTGTTTGCTTTTATCACTTATTCATCAAGCCTGTTGAACCTTCACATTCCATTCTATTCCACTCTTTCAAAAAATAATGAAATATATATTCAAGGTATTAATTATAAATTGATGTATTAATATTACAAAAACACCGTTGAACGTTCGTGGTTCTTCCTCAGCTCTTTCATGCTCTTTACAATACTATTTCTTTCATTGAACTTCTATTTATCTTATTCCATTTCATTCCTATTTATTGCAAATATCAATAAAGACAGAGATTATTATTACTATTATTTGAAAATATATTATTATTTTATTGAAAATATTTCTCTCCTATTTATTCTCCTTGCAGTCTTTTTTAGAGTTTCTTTTATAACAATGTGAATAGTTTTTCAATCCAGACGTTTCCTCTTTCTTTGAACTATTTTATTTCATCAAAATTTTACCCAGCAAAATATACATAGAGCCTTTCTATGGTACACTCAAACACCATAGAAGTATTACATCTGCAGATCGCCCATCTTAGAATGAACTAAAAAGGTGTGAGAGCAATGCATGCCTAGCCAAGACGAAAACAAGTAATGACAAGCTTGAAACGTGATCTAAAATAAAAAAACTCGCCTAGGTAAATATATCTATACAGACTACAGTAGTTTATGTATACACAGTAGTATATGACGCCCACAAAAGCGTAGGTCCCTCTTTCCTGGACTTGAAGCGAGTTAATCAAGAGAGAACGCGCAACTTGTATATAGTACGCAATATATAGTTATATAATTTGTATGTAGTATGAAATATACAGATATATGTTGTAAGCAATCTTAGCAGGGCCCAGTATACTTTAAAGCGGCGAGATAAATCTTCTAGCTCAAAGTGCAAGGCGACTAAAAGACAGTCAGGAGAGTTCGTACAACGTGAGCAGGATGCATGGTGGATCCGGTGTAGAGTGTAGACGAGAAGGTTCTTTTCATCAGTGGTACTCTATCTATCTTCTTGCTCGTTGCTACTTGAGACTTGTTTGGTCGAAATGTTGTGTTGCTCTTTAGATGAATTTCGTGGTGAAATGAGTTATGGAGCTAAGTGCGAGTGAGACATTTAAGGAGAGTGAGTAGTGAATGAGATAGAGCACAATATTGGGGAGATTGTGTAGAGAAAGTGAGATTCTGTGCAAAATTAGTATTGTCTCAGGAAATTTAGAAATACTTATGAAAGAAACATCTCATACACATAAATGACAACAAGAATAGGAAATAACATTTAATAATGAGTATACAAGAATCCCATAAGATGTACAAAGCTTTTCTGATGTATTTCGTGGTGAAATGAGTTTGTAGCAGCGTACAAGTGAGACATTGAATTTCATTTTTTTCTCATGTTATTAGTGTTGTGATTAGTTGCAACTCTTAGATCGCTTCTAAGAACATATTTAAATTTAACGTGGCTATTTTAATATGTATGATTGTGTCTTGAGGGCAAAAATGGGATATTTCCTAGTGCTCTCAAACATTTGTATTTTCAATAAATAAATAAAAGCTTATTAGGACTGTTTTCATCAGTTGTTGAAATGAAAGTGACAGCCGTGATCAGTAGCAGGTGTCTGTTCAATCAGATTAGATAAGCAACGCTCTCTTGGGCCCTCTCTGTGAGGATGACAGATTGGATTGGACAGCAAAAAGACTATATTCTCTGCTGTAAAATCACTTCCCGTGAAATAAGTTATAAAGCAAGGTGCAAGTGAGACATTTTGAATGAGGTAGTGCGCAATATTGAAGAGAGTGAAAAAAGAAAAGGTTCTCTGGAAAAATAACTTCTTGTAAATACTTGAATAATATTAGAAACATTAAGGAAGTTAAAGAGGATTTCTACTGGAAATAACCCTGGACCATTTTGAAAAACAAAATCGAAAATCTAAAGAAGCTTGAATAAATAAAAACAAAATTCAAACCCAATATAGGCAACTGTACAGACCGTACAAAATATATATTCACAGATGAAGAATGACAAAGGTCAGAACGAATGAAAAAGTACTGGAAAATGTGGAAAGAGAACTCATCAAGGAGGACCAGAAAATAATTGACTCAAGTGGTCTAATGAGACTGTAAAAGCAAAATAAATAAATATATACATCTCCTATACATGAATAGGCCGATAATAGGAATAAAAATAACAATTAATAATAAAAATACTTGAAATTTCTAACAGAAGGGTCAAGAAACATTTCCAACCAAAAATAGGCAGCCGACAGACAGTGCAAATGATATTCACAGTTGATGAACGATGAAGATCAGAACGAATGAGAAAGGACTGGACAATGCAGAAGGAAAACTCATCAAGAAGGACTAGGAAACTATAGGCTGTTGAAAACTAAACGTCACGATTTGAAAACGTTTCAGCCCACATGAGTGAATATGACTGAGTGATATAGAGTATATATGGTGATTTATTCTTTATTAAATTGATTGCAAGTCGTTAAATTTATCATAAAAAGTTAATATTAACAACGCAGATCGGTATGGATCAAGAAATTTAAAAACTATTGACTTGAGGGATTTATTAATTAATTAATAAATTTTATTGATTATTAATTAATTAATAAATTTTCAGAGAAAAGTCGTCTTACCTTTCCATTCATCCTATAATTAATAATATAGATGTTGTCACAACCACAAGAATAATAAGAAGGGAAGTGATATCCGAGAGCCGTAACAGGAATCTGTTCAATCAGATAGAGATAAGCTGCGTTCTCCTAGGCACTCTTTGTAAGGGTGACCGATTAGATTGGCCAGCAAAAAAGACACTGTTCTCTACTGTAAAATCACTTCCCGATGGTTCGGAACCCACCTAAAACTGTAGGTCCAGCTCATCAATAACAATCATCCAACTCATTACCCACGCACAGGTCTCAGACCTATGTGGGCTCCATCATCCAAAAAAAGTATTAAATCATTGTATGTTGAAGTTTTTTTGACATATTTCTAATATATTGACAGAGTTCTTCAAATCCACATAATATTTTTTTTTTTTTTTTTTTTTGAGGATGAAGCCCACATAGGTCTGAGACCTGTGCGTGGGTAATGAGTTGGATGATGGTGATTGATGAGTTGGACCTACAGTTTTAGGTGGGTTCCGAACCACCGGGAAGTGATTTTACAGGTCTGATTTTATAGGTCTGAGACCTGTGCGTGGGTAATGAGTTGGATGATGGTGATTGATGAGTTGGACCTACAGTTTTAGGTGGGTTCCGAACCACCGGGAAGTGATTTTACAGCAGAGAACAATGTCTTTTTTGCTGGCCAATCTAATCGGTCACCGTTACGAACGGGACCTACGAGAACGCAGCTTATCTATCTAACAGATACCTGCTACGGCTCGCGGCTATCACTTCCCCAATATTGATATTGGTCTATTAATTTTTGTTGTTATCTTTTTGGAATAAGACAATTTTTTGCTTAATGTATTCCAAGAAATAAGGCGAATCTTTTTACGACTGTCATACTACGTAGAAGTGTATGTATGTAGTGTGACTGCATAATCATATACATATTATAGTCTTATATATATATATATATATATATACATATTAATTTTCTTACAATATATATAAGACATACATTATGTTATCTAACCATCTAACCTACTCTAGATGCTGCATCTCTATTATCCTGAGGCGATTCTCTTTCATTACATGGGATGATTCAGCAGTCTTGTCAGTTGGAATGAATAGAGCATTTCAGTCGTGAACATATTTATAAATCTAGATGGTTATCACCTGGGGGCAGAAATGAGTTTGTACAGACTTGTCATCTCTGTTTAGGTTTCTTTGAACGTGCACTGTGTAGGTTCTCAACAACGCAATACATCATGTACAAGGAAAACAATTCTTTCTTGCCATTTCTTTTCATTGTGCTGCTCAAAACCATGGAAAGCCTGTTTTTTTACAAACTGGAGCTAGATAATGTTATTGTTATAAATTTTGTTGTGGTTTTCCCCCATTTTGTTCATTTAAAGATCCTCTAAAAAAATCAAAAGAGATGAACGATCCGCAATTTTTCCTCCATTTAAGATTTATTTTCCTCCATTGAACATCCCCTTCTTTTCTTGAATGAATATACTGTAATAAATTTCATAGATGGAAAAGGATTTGATGACTAATAGACGTGCTGAAATAGATTTAAGAAGAAATTCTGCCTCGATAATCCTCATTTCTTTATAAAATGTATTCCAAAAATACACTAGAATTGTTATAAATTTCAGCATATTTCTTTCATGTAGTTCAGATCTTGAAAGTTTCTAGACCCTTTTAAAGAATGAAAATCGATGATGTGAAACTAAAATGGTGGTTCGGAACCCACCTAAAACTGTAGGTCCAACTCATCAATCACCATCATCCAACTCATTACCCACGCACAGGTCTCAGGCCTATGTGGGCTTCATCCTTCGAAAAAAAAAAACTCTTCAACTACTTTATATTCTACAACAAGGGTTCTAAACCTGGGGGGGGGGCACGCCCCCCTGGAGGGGCGTAAAAGAATTTCAAGGGAGGCGTGAGTTGTTTTACAAAAAAATAATAAATAGAAAATTAAAATAATAATAAATAGAAAAGTTATGCTATAGTAGTACTAAATTTTGTGTATGAAATTGTCTATATTTTCTTTTAATAACAAGCTTTGGTTTCATATTGTACTACTTGAATTGATCACATCTGGTGGCTCTGGAGATGTGCGAGGGGGATTAGGAACTCATTCTGGTTCAGCTAGAGTTCTCACTCCAGTAAATTCTGTAATCTGGTTCAAAAAAAGAGTGGGGAGGGTAGGTGAGGCGTGAACTCACATCAGTGTTTAAAGGGGGGCACAGAGCCTAAATCGTTGAGAACCCCTGTTCTACAAGAACAATAATTATTGGTGAACAAAATAAAAGCATTTGATTGGCTGTGTACTAATACCTGTCACACCCACTTGTGTAGGGAAGGAGCTAATCAATGAAAGCCAAAAGTGAATAAAATTATCAAACCAGTTCCATCAACACAACCTCAATCACAGATTAATGCCCGGTTTCTGAGTTGTTCATTGAGTTTAATGGATCATTAACCCATTGCTCTAGCACTGAGTTGATGGTCCATTAAGTTAATGAACAACTCAGAAACCGACCGGGCATAAGATTGGAAATAAAATGCATTCCAAAAATTCACTGGAATTTTTATAATTTTCAACATATTTCTTTCATCTAATTCAGATGTTGAAAATTTCGAGGCCCTTTTAAAGTATGAAAATCGGTGCAAAACTAAAATTCAAACTACTTCATATTCTCTACAACAAGCGTTCTAAACCTTTTTTGGATATCGGATCGTCTGTGCTTTAGCTTACCAATCAAACATCTCAATTAATTGCTGTATTTCTTGCTCAATCTCTTAAGTCAGTTGAATTATTATAGTCATAGTAATGTCGGTGGTTTGGATTCTACCTAAAAATGATGTAACCCATAATATGGCTTGAATAGGGAAATAAAATTACCAACAATTGTATCTCCAACATATAAACTTATCACTTATCATTATTCTTTTCTCTTTTCATTTTTCGGGGGATGAAGCCCACATAGGTCTGAGACCTGTGCGTGGGTAATGAATTGGATGATGGTGATTGATGAGTTGGACCTACAGTTTTATATGGTAAGTGATTTTACAGCAGAGAACAGAGTCTTTTTTGCTGGCCAATCCAATCGGTAACCCTTACAAAGAGTGCCCAAGAGTTTCGTAGCTTATCTCTGATTGAACAGATACCTTCTACGGCACTCGGCTATCACAACACATTCTTATCATCATTATTTATTCACCTTTAAAATCTTAATTAGTTATGAGAAAATCTCAGTTTAAATAATAGCTCTTCACTATTCAACAGCTAAGTACAGTTTTGTTCTACATGTTTCACGATTTAATTCCGCTCTGAGCTTCTGCCTGTATAAAGTATTATGAACTGCACTGTGGGTATTATGCGCCGTGATGCTGTTGAAAGGATAGCAAAGTCCACCTTTAAGTAGAAGGAGTTGTGAAAGAAGAAGAAGAAAAATGATGAAGAGTATGAGGTGAAGGCGGATGTTATACAGAGAGCACAATGAATGAATGTAAGTCACGATTTCGCACGGGGTGGGTCTCTTGCTTCTTTCATAAACACTTTTATAAGCATCTGTAAGCCGTCTTCTACCCTACTATAGGAGGATCTATCAATGCATCTCTCTCACACACACACTCTCTCAAGTGCTCTCACTCTCTCTGTTTGGCCGTCCCAGATCGCCAACTATTTCCAAGGGAAACTTCTCTCGATAAATATGACGCCTCTCTTCTTCTTTTTTTTCTTCCTTCTTCTTTTCCTTTTTCTTCTTCCCTTTCTTTCTTTCTTCTACCTCTACTCCTTCAGAATTTTTTCTTCATCTCTCTTTTTCCTTTTCCTTTCTTCTTTATCTTCTTTCCTCACTCCCATCCTATCGTGTCAATGGCAAAGAAACATATTGCAATAAAGAGAGAATAGAAGGTAACAGGTAGTAACATTGGGTTGGTGGATTTGAAGAAAATTCGTTGCTTTTTGAGGGTGGAAATCTATAATATTTCCGAAAAATAGAGTTTCTGTACTTGTTGATTTCAGGTAGGAAATAATTAAAGAATCTGATGATTAACTTGAGAAATGATTAAGCGGTGGTTAATTGGAATTTTAGCTGAATCTGATAGTGTCTGATATATGGAAAAATACAATGAATGCAAAGATACAACAGACTGGAGTCCAAAAGTAAATTTTAACTTGACTACATTATCCACAAAGATTCGTTCACAAGAGAAATTTAGATTCACTAGAAAAATATAATTAGTTCCATTACACTTAAACAAGGAATGGTTTCCACTGTCAATAATAAAACAAGTTATTTGCTGTTACTTTTGATATTCTATTGATTTACACAATCATGAACAAACACATCACCGATTATGTTTCATAGAATCGTGTGAGATGAGGTAAAAAACCCATGCTGGAGCTAGAGTGACTCTGATTGCATTATTCGAGAGCTTAGGGCAGTTTGGACCAATGTAGATTACAGCTAGACGGGCTTGAATTCAAAACTTGACCAGATCTCATTATAAAACATTGCATCTTAAATATTTTATAATTTATATTATTAATATGCTTTGAAAACCATCAGTTATGCATCAGAAAACCATAGCACTTACAATATGAATGATATTCATTTCAATATGCTTCGTTTATGTTGATATGTTTCAGGTTTATGTATTTCTTTCAACAAAAATTCCATTTCAACGCAGTAACATTGTTTTTTTTCTGTTGCAGGTAATTGAAAATACAATTGAAAAGTCATTCAGAAACTTGAAAGTAAGTTAGTTCTACTGTCCTATATTTATTGCAGCTCAATTATAATGCAGATTATCATTATTTTCGTTGATTAGTTTCGTGCAGGTAGTGAAATTATTTTATTTCATAAAATTGTGTTGTTTTTTGCTGTCCATTAGAACATATATATCACGATTATTATATTATCATTATTTTTTATTATTATTATTATTATTATTATTAATATTATTGTTATATAATATTGACGTAAAACTCCCAAAGTGGAAGACGCTGAATAAAGATGGTTCATTTTTTGGACTTGTTCTTCTTGTTTGCCCACCAGCTTTTCATTTTTTGAGCGAATTCAGCTTTTCTCTCTTCACTCCATTTTGTTCGAACTCTTTGAGGTTTTGTCTCTGGTATAACTTACCATTTATAAAGTTCTATTCTGAGGTTTTTTCTATTGTAAATTTCTTTGTTGGTTATTTTGGCCAGTACAAGGTCTTTCTTAACATTTCGTATCCATTCTCCTCCATTGACAAGTGACGCTACATAGTTTACAATTTTATCACGATTATTTTTTTTTATGTTTCTTAGAATATACTTTTATTTATTATGTACGCTAGCCTCTGCTTATTTTGGGTGTATTTTAATGTATTTTATCATGGGAATATTTTCATTATCATCATCATCTTCTAGAAAAACAAGTAGGCTACAGAATAAAAGGAACCGAAATTAATAAGTCTTGAATTAAATATTCTTAGTTCAGACCGCATTGATGCCTAACTCAAAGCAGAAGCATAGCATAGATACACGAATCTTCTATTTGGGAATACAGCAATGAATGAATACCGATCGTTTGATAACATGAGAGCGTACTTCAGTTAGAAAAAACCTTTCCGTGCTTATTTCCTCTCAAGTAAAAGGCATTTTGTTTGAGGAAAACGAATTACGTATCAAAGCAACCATTGGGTTTTGGTAGGTTCGTTTTTTACAAATAAATATAGTATTTGCTATTGAAAAATTTAGAACTTTAGTGGGTTCATTCCGCTTCTACTTATTGAATTGTATGTCCATTGAAATGAAATGAAAAAATATTCCAATATCCATGGTCATTGGATGTAAGATAAAAAAAAATGGCGTGTAATGTCTGAGTCTGCCTCACGGTAAATATTTTTTGAGAAAGAAAGATAGAAATATTGAAAATGAGTGTTGGAATGTCTGTGTGAAAAGGAGAAAATATGAAAGAGATATGTATTAGATGAGTGAGAGTTGAATCAAGAGGATGATAAAGAAAGGCCATGATTGGATGCGGAAGTACAGTTCGATTTTTATAGTTCCGTTGTTCAATTTCGATCTGTCTCTATACTAATGACAGAACTGTCGGAAATGATCTATTGACAGAACGAATCGGAGTGCAGTAACTTGAAACCATAAAATGTACGACCATAGTTGACACCAGCTATCGTTTTATTTTCCGGTGAAAATTAGATAATTTTCCGGCGTCTCTTAACGGTCTGCGTTATGGAATCACCTTTTCCTAAAGATCTTAGAGTTGTTTTCCGATGCCTCTCTTTTCTCTCTCTTTTCTATCAGAGAACAGGAAAGATAGGTGAAGATCAACGGCTCTTTAGCGACAAATGTGGCTGGTTTTCCCCGTGAGCTATAGCTACCGTTATCAGTTAGTTTCCTGCTTTTTCTTGTAGGAAATTTATTTCTCACATCGTATTTTATGGATTTCCAAAGTCGTGGTATCTTTTGTCGGTATCTTCATCGAATGTTTCGATACATCAGTCTACTATCTTTGTTGTGTACCCTCATGTACCCTCTTTGTCGTTTGTAGATAAATTCACAAATTATTTTTTTTCTTGGAGGATGAAGCCTACGTAGGTAATGAGTTGGATGGTGGTGATTGATTAGCTGGAACTACAGTTTTAGGTGAGTTCCGAACCACCGGGAAGTGATTTTACAGCAGAGAAGAGTGTCTTTTTGCAAATTAACATTAGGCAATTTAAAACGACAAAACTTCCGAAGCTTCTAGCATTTTCTAGAGAACAGCTAAACAGATTTATTTTTAACTACTGAAACATCACATTGATTGAAATTTATAATAATGAATAATATGATAATGGTGACTTGGAGCTCTCTTCTGTGATAAGATAAGGCTCTGGATGGCTTCGTTTCCTGCAGCCTTGGGTTCGAATCTGATTCAGTCATGGATGTTTATCACCATTCACCCATTTACTTCATTACCCACGCACGAGTTCCCAGACTTATGTGGGCGTCATCCGCAATAAAAAATATCAAATTGAAAAAATATGAAAATACAGGAATTTCGAGAAAGAAGTTTCAATTATTGGATTGCTGAATATTTAATTTTATTATTTTTTTTAATTGTATAGAAAGTTGAAATTGATACATAGACTTTGAAAATATAATATAACCACTTCAAATTCCAGTCTAATTTTGAAAGAAATACAGTTTGTTGATTTCAATGTCAATCTTGGCAATTCTTTTTTTTCTGAGGATGAAGCCCACATAGGTCTGAGACCTGTGCGTGGGTAATGAGTTGGATGATAGTGATTGATGAGTTGGACCTACAGTTTTATGTGAGTTCCGAACCACCGGGAAGTGATTTTACAGCAGAGAACAATGTCTTTTTTGCTGGCCAATCTAATCGTTGTTAATTGTTAGTTGTTCCTTTATCATCTATTGTTCCTTTATTGATCTATTGATAATCATAAACAGTAAATCACAGAAAAAATCTTCGAATGTTTACATTGACAGTAAGAATTTTCTCCATTGGAGTCGTTGAACACAATGCGTAGAATACATGGCCGAGGCTTTGGGTAGTCAATACTATCCATTTTTTAAGTAGAAATAAGAAAGCATTCTTCTCTATTATAGGGTTCATTTTTGGAGCGGACTGTACAAATCGGGTTTCAAACAGCAGAAGCTGAGCGAGAACAGACAAGAAAAATCGATTACACCTTGAGAATTCTTCTTTTGTAGTTTTTGTTATTCAAAGTCATTCATCCCTTTCCTCTTTGACATTCTGCTCCCAGCGGGTTATTTCAGATGAATGAGTTGCTCTCCTGGTTTCTCACTGTTCTTGTTCTCTTTCCTCTTCTAAAGATTCGTAGACAGATTAATTTACAAGGAATTGTTCCATTGGGACCTGGTAAACAGCTTTTATAGTTCAGGTTTGTTTTTTGTGAATATTTTAAGAGATTCTAAAATGGTAAGGGATTCCAAGCAATTGTTTTATTCTAGGACTTCTCGGATCATTATCTTAATGAAATGACGATGATAGTCAACCATCAATTATTATCGTATTTAATGAAAAAATGACTAGTATAAAGAAATATATTATTATTATTTTCGTGATTGATCAATTAGGACCGCGATTTAACAATTTGATATTTTCAATCTTTGATGATAATCTCGCAGCACTTGTCTCCGTCTTTTCCGTTCTTGTTCAGACAAGTTCATTGTTCTTTTTGTTCTCATCTCCTCCAAAAACTCTCATGAAGTACTGTAGTTTTCATATAACTTGGCAGCGTGTAGCAGATGGGACATGCTACATCTGAACCCAGCATACTGCTGCCAAGTTATATGAAAACTACAGTATCAATCTTGAGTCTGCAGCAGTTCCTATTCTGAATTTCTTCAAACGGTATATTTAGTGCTCTAAGGTCCTGCCACCAAACCATGGATTATTTTTCTTTGAATCAAAATATTTGAAAATCTTGTGCGTAAGTCGGGAAGAAGGTCCAGTCTATAGAGGTGTTCATAGAATTTTAGTCTTTCTTTCTGTGTAGATGGGATTCACATTTTTGTAGATTTTTTCAGAACATAAATAAATTAAGTATAATAAGAAATGAATTCGAAATTTTCTAGAATCTTTTAATCCAAGCTCTTGCCTTTAATAAAAATTTCACTGGTCCTATCTCCTCAATAACTGTACAAAACATGCTACACAAATTAATTTTCTTCTTTCGTTTTCATATTTACTTAATCTTTTGGTGAATATCGATGTAAATGTATATGAAATTGTTTTAACATCATAACTTACAGTGATAAGTAATCTCTGTTGTCACTTTATGTAAGCTCTGTTATGAAAGTAAGTTAGTATTCATTCACATGTAAAAATAACTAATAATGACCTTTGAAATGAATTATCGGAATTGGAAGATTTCTATAATTTTTTAATTCAGTATTTCAATGAATTCAACAAATATCATTCATTTATTACAAGGAACACTATCAAGTAGAGATACAATAGACACAGCCCACTACTGCTTCCTTTCCAAATTTTTGATTATAAAATACAAATTTTAGGTTATAACTAAGATCAACTAGAAATTTTACAGTACTTTGAAATACAATTACTAACTCCTTCCAAAACAAGAATGTCAATCTAAAAGTTCACTTTAAAGACGAAGCACTAAAACAATAGACCAAAGAAAGTGAATACAATTTTGAATTTTGTTCCAGATTTCAGAGCCGAAAATGTAAAAGTCAAGACATTTCGACCACACCAACGTATTTAATATTATTTTTTTTTTTGGAGGATGAAGCCCACATAGGTCTGAGACCTGTGCGTGGGTAATGAGTTGGATGATGGTGATTGATGAGTTGGACCTACAGTTTTAGGTGGGTTCCGAACCACCGGGAAGTGATTTTACAGCAGAGAACAGTGTCTTTTTTGCTGGCCAATCTAATCGGTCACCGTTACGAACAGGACCTACGAGAACGCAGCTTATCTCTATCATCTAATATCTAATATCTCAATTCATATTTCTAATGCAATGAGCATCGAACCAAATTTTGTAGGAATTCCGATACCTAAATTTTTGTTGGAAATTAAACCACTAGAGGCTCAAAACATCAATCCTCATCATTCAACTCATTACCCACGCTTCGGCTTAATACTCAAACAAAAAAAAAAAACTAGAACTTTATTGATTGTGAATTGAATTGTAAATCATTGAAATTGGAGAAACAATCCAATTTTTTCCGGTAGTAGGCCCTACCTTTCAGTGACAGCCTTCAAATATACCTTTTTATACATGAATTTAAACCTTATTCTATTTCACTTGCGGATTTATAGATGTCAGGATACAGTGTTTATGCATGGTACTTTGTTTAACCGTAATGTCCACCTTCACTTGCTCTTACGGGTCTTCCCACAAGTCAGCCTTGCGGTTAAATATGTCTCCTCACTCCTGACAAGATTGTAACCTTCCATAACCTCCACATCCTTGATCATCATTCAATCTTCCTTGTTCCTCATCCTCAATTTGCTATCTCCTTCTTCTCCTTTCCTGTGTTGTGACGTCATCGTCGTCTACTTTTCTCTCTTGCTCTTCCACTTCCCTTTTCCTTTTTTTTTTGGAGGATAATTTTTTTGGAGTGTGGGACGAGTTGGATGATAGTGATTGATGCATTGAACCTACAGTTTTAGGTGGGTTCCGAACCATCAAGGAGTCATTTTACAGCTACAGTTCGTAGCTTCTTTTTATATGGCTGAACAGATTCTTGCTACGGCTCACAGCTATCACTTCATTTATTCTTCTTCGTTTTGTTATTTTTTTCTTCATTCTCTTTTTAGTTTTGTTCTTCTTTTCTTTGTCTTCTTCTTCTCCTTCTTTTTGCATCTTCATCTTCTTTTTCTTCATATTGCATCTTCATCTTCTTTTACTTCTTCTTTCCCCACTTCATCTTGTACTTCTTCATCTATTCCCTTCTGTCTTCTTTTTCTTATTTAACTTCTACTCCTTTCCCCACTTCATCTTCTTTCTATTCCATTCACCCCATCATAATTTTCTTCTTCGTCTTCCTCACCGTCTTCCTCCGCTTCTTCTTCCTCTTCTTATTTTTCTTCTTTTCTGACTTATAGCGTCTTATTTTTCTACTTCTTCCTCCATCTTTTTCTACTACTGCTTCATCTTATCCCTCTTCTCCTTCTTGCATCTTATTAATTCTTCTTTCTTCTTCGGTTTTAGGTTATGTCTCTTCTTTTCTTTCCTCTACACTTCTACCTCATTTTTCTACCTTTTATTTCATCTACTTCTTCTTCCTCTTCTTCATCTCCTATTTTATCTTTTCATGTTTCAATCCTCCTTCATCATCTTCTGTTATGGCGACCACCCATGGTCTTGAACGTTCATCGTACCTCCGGAAGACATTCTTTCCACTCCCTTTTCACTGTTTTTCTTACTTCCCCTTTCTGACTCACTTCATCTTTAATTCCATTCTCAGCACGACACTGTTTGTGAGGAGGAGGAGGAGGAGGAGTTGGTGGAAAGGGTGTGGGAGGAAGGAGAGGAGAGTGTTCGGTGGACCGTGAATTCTCACTGGAAGGCCGCCGCATAAACACAACAAAACTACTGTAAAGTGTAGACGTTCAACAATCTTTTCAGTTTTTGCTTCACAAGTCGTAAACATCGCGGAAAGTGCAGTTTTAGTAATTTTTTATTTTTTTTAGTAGTCGTTTTTGCCTCACAAGCATTCTTCTTCACCGCGAAAAATATATCTTGGGTGTTCATTAATACCAAAGTTAGCGCCCATGAAAAAAATATAGTAGAGTTCGTGAAATCATTCTTGGCAGTGCGTAATTCTCTGCTGTATAATCACTTCCCGGTGGTTCGGAACCCACCTAAAACTGTAGATCCAACTCATCAATCATCATCATCCAATCCATTACCCACACACAGGTCTCAGACCTATGTGGGCTTCATCCTCCAAAAAAAAAAACAGATTTTTATTTAACGCAGCGTTCCAAGTGGTTGAACTAAACATTTGTCACTCGTTTGTTTTCCTTGTTAACTTTCGGTTCATTTTGTTAGCTCCTCCCATTGTTAGCAGTGGGTGTGACAGAGTCTCGGTCAACAACCAAGCACAGCATAGCATAGTTTAGGCGATCGTATCAGAGGCATCCATTTTGTTAGCAAATAATAGGCTGTCATTCCGAAGCAGCCATTTTGTTTTCCAATTGTATCACTCCTCTTGGGGTTTACATTTTTCTGTTAATGATTTTATGTTCAGTTGAATATATTAAGGCAGTATGCTCAATGGTGTAAAATTATTCCTGATTTTTTAAATCAATTTTGTTGTAAATGTTAATTCTTATGCACTATAACCCCGAATTTCTTAAAAATTGTCACCAAACAGTAGATTCCTAGCTTAACCTAACCTAAGACCCTAAGACATTTCTTAAAAATTGTCATTGAACATAACCTAACCGGGTCTTAGATTAGGTTAGGTTAGGAATCTACTGTTCAATGTCACTTTTCAACAATTGTGGGGTTATAGCGCAAAAGACACTCGATTTTTTCTTATTACAGTGCTATTAGTCATTTATAATACTTCAGTATTATTTTTGTATTGCTATTATTGGTTTGTTTGCATGTCAGAGTGAATGAATGAAAGAAAGACTTTCAATTATCCTTTGAATGTAATATTTGACTGTAATGGCCAATAAACATAAGCATACATACATTGGTTTGTTAAAAGTAAGAAAAAAAATCCTATCTTTTTCTCTTTACTAACAGTATAAGTATCACTATGTACTAAAACAAAAACACCCTTGTTACTCACATTTCCCTACCGTGTAGGAAACGATAAAAACATAAGAATGGTTGAATTGCTTTCGACACTTTTACACATTATTGAACGAAATTTTATAGGCCTTCATACCCTCTCATGTTGAATACGATCGAAAATTCACAGGGGAATAATTTTTTCGAAGCGAGCGATGCCCATGTTCGTCATATTTTCAAACGCTCAATATCAGGTAAATGTTCAGGGCTCCCTGATGGGAAATGAATTTAGGGGCTGTCAGGACCCTATATGTGTATCACATGTGCCAAGTATCAGCATGCAAACTTTGTTCATGAATATTCTGTCTATCAAACCATTAATAATGGATGGGAACGATTCTCCATCAACACCCGGGAGAAATGTAGGTCTTACATATCACTATAGGCTCCATTGTCATAAACTGCCTCCTATGTAACAAATACGTGTCATATTTTGGTCTTTATTTACTAGACCTCTCTTGATAGGTTTTTGTTGTTGAAAAACAGTCGTTCTATCACGTCTACCCCAGGCAAATTAAACAAAAATAAGCCGTGGTGGACAAAAATTGGTACAAAATGGAATTTTTTTCATTCCACTCTAGGTCCTAGGAAAGACTCCAGTGAGTTTTCAAAAGTTTCTGGGTGCCGAGAACCCTTAAAATTTGTAATTTTTTTCCAGTTTTACGCTTAAAACTCGAAAACTGTCTACCGCGTTTAAAACGTGTTTTATTCGATATTGAAGAATATAAAATTCTATGTCGATTGATACATAATAATACCAAATCGGTCGAGTTTTCATTCACAATCAATCATCTAAAATCAGGTACTTTGTCCCTCTTTGGGAAAAATGTAGATAGTTCTTGAGTTTCAGGTGAAAGACTAAAAAAGGTGCCAAAATTGGGGTTTTTGCCCCCAATAGTTGAGTATCTTTCTTAGGATGCCTAGAGTGGATTAAAAAATGTTCCAACTGTACTAATTTTTACCCACTGAAGACTGATTACTATTCTCAACCCTTCATATACTCTTTTAAGCTCTTCAACCCTTCTTAACTATTCTTTTACCCTTCCTATACTCCACTTATACCCGGTTTACATCCTACTTAACCTTTCTAATATCCTTCTTATCATTCTAAATCCTTCCTATACATTTCAATACCCAGCTATACTTCTTCTCTACCCTTCCATTATATTACCATTACCAATCTAATACTTCTTCACCATTCTATTTCAGAATTTCTTATAAAAATATATATATTAAAACTATATATGTTATACTCATCTAAATCCTTATAGTCTCTAAACAATTCTCATAAACAATTGTTATAGAACACTTTTACTCTACACAATTGTTATAGAGCACTTTTACTCTAAACAATTTTTATATACAACAATTATACACAATCTCTAAACTATTATTCAATACCAAATTCTTGTATACAATAATTGTATATTTTATAATTGTATTGTTAATATTGTTATAATAGATTTATAATTGTATTGTTCTCCTCATCTAAATCGTTTTTATACTCCTCTATACAATTCGTATACACTTCTATATCCATCTTTCTCCATCATTCTGTCTCAACATTGGTCAAGAAACCCATATACCTTTTTCTTATACCCTTCTATAATACTTTAAAATCCTTTCATTCACTTTCCTTAGACTAGATTGCAATAGTAAAAAGGAAGAAAAAACTTCAATACTATTCTTCCTCTTTCTTGTACCCCTCTACTATATCCCTTCACCCTTCTACCCTATATCTTCATCCTTCACCCCTATGAACCCTTCTATACGTCTCCATCATACTTTAACCCGTCTGTACCTTTATATCCTACTTCTTAACCGTTCCATTTCGAGATTTCTCGCAAAAACTATAGACTCCTCTCCAATCACAGGGTTTAGAGTCAAGTTTCCACTATCTTTCAACACAATTTTACAGGCTACCGTAACTATCCGTGAACTCAAGTGTTAAGCTATTTGATTCCAGGCCAGGATGTAATTAAGTACGGTTCACATATTTTATGTTGTTTTTACTACCGCCGCCATTCCAGAGGATTTTTATGTTCGCGATTAATGTCTCTCTTTATTTTCCTTTTCTCTCCCTCTATTTGTTCCCTTATTCACTCTCTCTCTCACACACATACACACACTCCCTTTTCTCTTTCTTCCAGTACAGGCGTTTCATTGATGTATGTCCCCACTATAACTTGGGCTCCCCATCCGTGTGCTTAGTCATAAAATGTATAGTGCTTTTGATGTCTTTACCATTGAAATCATATCTCATAAGTTTCTAATGGCAGATTTACTGAATCGTATTATATAAATGTGATTCACACTAGTGTAAACTGCAGTATCGGAAGTTTGTACGTTGTTAGAATTTCTGCGTCCTAAACAACTTAGTCCACTAGTTTAAAGGTTGGATTTATTGCGATAAATATTGTCGCAGTCCTAAAAACAATTGAATATATTTCTTGATTTTTTGAAAGTTTCGGATTTATTGCGATAAATATTGTCGCAGTCCTAAAAAAAATTGAAGATATTTCTTGATTTTTTAAAGTTTTCAATGCATTCCTTGATTTATGTGTTAGATATTTATGTTATCCGTTTAAACTACATTTGAATTTCTGTATTATTTTGGCAAAAAATTCGTTCTAGAGAGCTATTCGTCAATAAGAATTAGCGTCTTGCCAAGATTGCAATTACAAGATACGAAAATTCTTCAACTACACGACTCCGTTATCTGGGAGTTGCTGAATAGGAGTTTTACAACATACGAGTAGTTACAGATATACTATTGGCTACTTTAATATCACATACTCCTATAATAGACATAGGGAAGTGATAGCCGAGTGCCGTAGCAGGTATCTGTTCAATCAGAGATAAGCTATGAAACTCCTGGACGCTCTTCGTAAGGGTGACCGATTGGATTAGCCAACAAAAAGACTGTTCTCTTCTGTAAAATCTCTTCCCGGTTGTTCGGAACCCACCTACAACTGTACGTCCAACTCATCAATCACCGTCATCCAACACATTCTTGTATTTATTTTTATGTTTTAATTCTAAGTTGCAGTTGTTTCTGCTTGTATGAAGAAAGCAGTTCTGGACAACATCCTGTTATAATTATGAATCTTTGCATTTATTGTATTTTAGTATTTCACAGTGCCGAATATAAATTAAATTTTTTTGGGGTGGTCAAGACCAATAATAACAAGTTTGGCATTTCCTGTTTTAGTTTTGTTTAGAAGATAATTTAACAAATTCAGATATTGAATGACACTTGGAATATTATTATTTTTAAAGTGCTCACCCAAATTGAATCGCTTAGCGCAGTTGATTGAGGTTTCGCAACTTCAGCTTGCTGTCGTTTCAGCGGTCGTGGGTTCGAATCCCGCTCCTCCGTCTGGCATCTATATGTTATCATTCACCTCATAACTCGCGCACAAGTCTCAGACTCATGTAAGAATCATCAACAATAAAAAATGACAGCACAAATTTGAGTGTACAAATGTTTGTTCCACCAAATTTTTATCATTTTTGGGGGGGGGGGCGTCATCAGCAATTAAAAAAATGGACAGCACAAATTTGTGTTTAAAAGTTTGTTTCACCAAATTTATTATCATTTAGGAAGGGGTAGCACCCCTGGGCCCCTCCTTATATATGCCCCCGTTATTTTAGTCATGAATTTTTAGTCTGGTTCAATGAAATAAGGGCCTTTTTTCGTGAAAGTATAGAAACCCACCTGTATAATCTTTAGTTTACGTTTCCATTATAAAAATGCATCTGTCTTCCATTGAAAGCACTTCTTTGATGGGTCACTTCCGTGGGTTTTGTCCAATTCATTTTTTTTCTATGCGGTATTTTCTCATTCTGTATCATCTAAGAATGCAGTAGTAAAAGCTGATCCCTCCCTAGATGTTGTCCAATACGTATTTATAGTCTGCCTTTCTATTTACTATTAGCCTATTCATAGGTGTATTCTTTCACAGTATCTTTCTCTTTCTAAACCTTCCTCCCACACTTCCCTTGCTTCATTCGTTATTGTCAACTGAGAGCCTGGTTACTGGTTTCCATTTATTCTACTCTATCAATTATTTATCTTTTAGACTGTCCTTTTTCGTTCTTATCTTCTTTTTCAAGTTGGTACTTTTCCCTCCATTTTCTAATTTTGCTCCTTCTTCCTCTCCCTTTTCATTCTTCTTCTTTACTTCTTCTTGTTCTTCTTCCTTCTTCTCCTCGTTCTCCCCAACTCCTGATTATTCTTTAACATTCTTACTCTCACTCACTCGCTCTCTTTCTCCCTCACTCTTTCTCTCTGTCCCACTCTCTCTCTCTCTCTCTCTCTCTCTCTCTCTCTAACAAAAATCTATCTCTGCTTTTACATTCTTGACTCTTCTGAATTTCACCGACCTCTTCAGCCTTTTTTCCTTACCCTCTTCTCTGGCATTCTCCTTCTCTTTTTTAATCTTCTTCCTCCTCCTCTTTTCTTTCTCTTCTTTCTTCTTCTTTTCCTCCATCTTTTTTTCACCCCGCCTCCTGATCCTTCACCTTCATTCTCCTTCTTCTCTTCTGATTTACAGCCTTGTGAACTTCTCTAACTTTTCTCATGTTCCTCTTCTCACACATTCTTTCTCCTTTTTTTATTATTCTTTTTTATCATCTTCTTTTTTTCTAATCTACTTTAGGTTATTTCTCTTCTCTTGCTTCTTCAACTTCTTTATTCTTCTTTTTCTTCTTCTTCTTCTTCTCGTTCTGCTTCTTCTTATTCTTCTCCAGCTACTCTTTCTTCTCCTCCTTCTCTTTCTTCTTCTCCTTCATCTTCTTTTTCTTCTTCTTTCTCTCCTCTTCCTTTTCCTCCTCTTTCTTCTTCGTTTTCTTCTTTCTTCTTATCTCCTCGTCATTCTCCTCATCCTCCTTCTTCTCCACCTCCTCCTCCTCCTCCTTATTCTTTCTTCTTTTTTCTACTTCTTCTCCTCCTCCTCCCCCACCTCCTCCTTCTCCTTATCCTCCTCCTCCTCCCCCCTATCTTCCTCCTCTTCCTCCTCCTTCTCCTTCTTCTTTTTCTTCTTCTTCTCCTCCTTCTCCTCCTCCTCGTCCCACAGATGCACCATCTATCTCCTCCATTTCGTCCAGTACTCACCCATCCCGTATCCTACTCCATTTCCTCCATCATCTCTCCTACCGCTTTATCTCCTTTTCTCCTCTCCTCTTCATCGTCTCCTTCTCCTTCCCACCTCCACCCATATCTTCATCATTCCTCCAAATCCTTTTTTCCCATCCACTTTTTCACCCATTCTCATTATAATCACCTCCAGTTCCAAACCCAGCCGGCTGCTCTCCAGATAATATATAGACGTCCACTTAATAATTCCTTTGCTTATTTATTCTTCTTTTGTTGCTATGCCTCCATTTCTAATGAATGAGTTACCTCTGCGCATTAATTCAACCGAATTCTTCTTTTTCTCTTCCATTCAATTGCACTGTATAATCTTCCACCAACTGAAAAAGATCTCGAATAACATGTAAATATATCTATGTATACGTCATTATATCTACTGAAGAGCTCCATTTGAATAAGTAGTGTGTGTTTGACACTATTTCTCTCTAGACTAGAGATAGATATTGATGGGTCCACATAAATCCTTCCACTTTCTTTGTTTGACATCCTCCAATTTCCACACCAATCTTCCCGTTTTCAACGTGGGCTTCCATTGAACTCAGTTGAGTGACCGCTTTAAGCAGCTCTCTGCTCTTGTATTAAGTTATTAATATTGTCCACCCATGGTTAAAGCTCGTAACTTAAGTATGCACTATTAAGAAGAAGGCATCTTTTGAATTTAAATAATGTTTTTAAAGGAATTCGAAATTAATAAATTCTGTTAATGGTTTTCTTCCCTTTTTTCTGAGGATGAACCCCCACATAGGTCTGAGACCTGTGCGTGGGTAAGGAGTTGGATGATGGTGATTGATGAGTTGGACCTACAGTTTTAGGTGGGTTCCGAACCACCAGGAAGTGATTTTACAGCAGAGAACAGTGTCCTTTTGCTGGCCAATCTAATCGGTCACCGTTACAAGTTTAAAAATGTTTCAAGTTGTTTTGAAAAATGCAACGAGCTGTTTGCATGCATTCAACGTTCTGCTGGAAGCATCCAGATAGGTATTTTTCTTGATGGATGTATGATTTTATACGTGATTATGTGAGTTTTGTTCAGAATTGAAATTTACAAATTCGTGATGTTGAAGATCCATTTTGTTTTCACTAATACATAAAAAAATCTTGAAAAACACTTTCAAGTGGAAATTATGCCTCACGTTATGGCGTGACGGCCGTTTCACTCTGATGTTAAGAGCATCGTCAGACGACCCACAGTTCACGGCCGTCACGTCATAACGTGAGTCATAATTTCCACATAAATGTGTTTTTTTAAGATTTATTATTTTACATATTCAAATTGATTAATTTAAATTGACTGAATCTTCGTTCTTCTATTGCTAAAGTAATTTACACAAAATGAATTGCAATGATGGACATGTATGATACCTGTTAAAGATAAACCTGTTAATAAACCTGTTATGGACCTGTTGAAGATACAAATACTGGATAGCGTTTTTTGAGTGTAGTTTTGAAATTGCACATTCTCTCTTTATGTTTTTCTCATGCGCCTCAAACAGCCAATCTTAGAACTACTTATCTATTTTTCCATATTTCGTTCCCGGGATTCATTGTGTTTTTTGTAGTTTCAATCAGTTTGTTTGAGTCGTGAACTGTACATTTTTTGCCTAACAGTGTCATTGAACAGTAGATTCCTAACTTAACCTAACCGGGTCTTAGATAAGGTTAGGTTAGGTTAGGAATCTACTGTTCAATGACTATTTTTAAGAAATGTCTTATAGGGTTTTAGGTTAGCTTAGGAATCTACTGTTCATTGACAATTTTTAAGAAATGCGGCGTTATAGTGCAAAAGACCCGTTCTTTTTCTTTCAATAAATTTTCAAGTTTTTTACAGTAATCTCCTTTTCTTTCAATAAAGTTGAAAGTTTTAAATTCGGGAAGGAAGATGATTTCCATGTTTTACGGTTCGCGCCTATTGGACGCTATGATGATCTACTGTCATACACCACTAAAAATTTCACAACTTTTTTATTTCAGCTATTTTTTCAAATTTCAAAAATTATCTTCGTTTAAAATAGTTTTTTACAGCTGTCTACAACGAATTTGATAAATTTTCGTCATGTCATTGTGGGGTTTAGAACTCAGTCAAGTCGATAACTCTATAATTATTTTTAATTACCTTTGTTACGTCCTACATGCAGCAGATCAATATGATTTGAACACTTCAATGAATAAGTCGATGATGTCAATTTTGCCTATCCATGTATCAAGTATGACATTATGCAGCCCACGACCAAACATTCAAGTCATGGTTTAATTTGAGACTAGTTGTTGTATTCGTAACGAATAATTAATTATTGGACCACCAAGAGATTTTCAGACAGTGTCCTCTTTGTTTCATAATAGGCGTGTGCGCTTTTAAGAGTGTGTGTTTCTTTTTTTAAGAGTGTGTGTTCGTGTGCTATTCCTGTCTCCCAAATAGGGAAGTCTGTCCTTCGATTCTATCACTTTGGTGCAAGGATCATTCTTCTATTTCTCTAAATGCCACTTATGAGCTGTGAAATTGATAGTTGGGCTTTGAAAGTGGAAAAGAGGTATTCAGCAACCACTTATCTGATGGTGACTTTGAAAAACTGTTTATTTTTCAAAGTTATTAATCATTTCTTTTGATAGAAAAATAAATATTTTATTTATCAATCATTGCTGTAATACATTTTAACAATGCGCGATACAATAAGCGTCATGTAAAGTTCAGTTGGTGACACTCATAACCTAATATATATTAATATAAATGAGTAAATTCATTATTGAATAATCTAATCTAGTCCTTTGTGCACACTCAGTCTTCTAATTTTGGCACATAAATTGGAAAAGAGGTACTTGTGTTGCTGTGTGAAAGCCTATGTCATAGAGTCTTTTCAGCAAAATGAGGCTAATTTTAGCTAACTTAGGATATTACTAGTTTATTGAATATCGAAAATCATTTTTTATTGATTATTTTTTTAAATTGAACAAGTGGCTACTTAAGGTTCTATTTTAAATGGGAGGAACTCATATTGGGTTACTGTGTTAAAGCCTTTATCGCGAAGTCTAATCAGGAAAATAAGGCTAATTTTCGCTAACTGATGCTAGACTACTTCATTAAATATCAACCTTTGTTATTTTTATAAATCTCTTCTTATTGCTGGTGATACCCACATGAATCCGGAGACTTGTGCGTGGGTAATGAGGTGAATAGGCGAATGATGAGAAACATCCATGGCTGAAAGGGATTCCAACCCAAGGCTGCAGGAAACGAAGCCAGCTAGAACCTTATCTTATCTCAGACAAGCGCTCCAAGCAACTGAGCCACCAGTAAGCAAGTGAATACTAAAGGTCCTATCTTGATTGGGAGGAGCTCATATTTAAAACCACTAATATTCAAACCAACTCTGTCAAAAAAAAGTGAAAAAAATGAATAAAAGAATAGGGAATACTTATATCTTTTTTTTTGTAGATTATGTCTTGGAGACTCCAGTTATGGAGTATAAGACAAGGCAGATTAGCAATTATACTATCCTATACACTAGTTACTATAATTACTATATTAATTTATTCAGGTTAGGCTTAAATTTGATTTGAAAGGAACTCTTGTACACTATAAAAAGCTTTATAAATATTTTTTCAGTTGTTTTTTAAATATTTCTTTATTTTCAAGACTCTTTAAAAACTGTGGTAGCTTGTTGTAGAGTTTCCTACCAATATAACTAGGTTTTTGTTTGAATAAGCTACTATTATGACTCACCAAGTGATAATCTCCTCTGCTTATTGTATTATAATCGTGTACGTCAAGATTATGGTTAATATCACTCTTTTTTACATATAAAGTAGCTTCATACACATATAAGCAGATTACGGTTATGAGACCAAGTCTAGAGCAAAATAATAAAACACTTCAATAGTTAATTTGTAACATTTAATAGCATACTACTTGGCAAAGAAACATTCATTTCACAGCAAATTTTGAGTGCAAAACTTTGCAAGTTATGAAAATTTACTCTCATTATAATTATATTGAAGAAATTAGTTGATAAATGGATAGAAAAATATGATATAAAGTTTATTTGGTTTACATTTATTCATTATACTGTAGATACATTCCCAAATATCTTCTCCAATAAGATAAATTTCTCAAGAGATCACCTTTTGCTAAACTTTCTAAGAATTTCAGATTGGAAATAGAAACGTGGGAACTAATCAAAAGCAATTAGTTATCTACAGCTGGTCATTTATACCTACCATTACAACTCACTATCTTCATACATGAATGAATGTGAATATTTCTACAGAACACAACATTTGATAAAATAAATTCCACTTATACAAATTCAATTTCCATTTTCAACCCAGCAATCTTTTACGAGAAATTTCCTGAATTTTTTCCATAGAACACAAAATTTGATAAAATAAATTGCCACTCCAATTTACAAATCGAACCTGCCATTTAGATCACCCACTAACCTTATGCGTAAACCTTGTCATCTAAATTCCAGCCAAAGAACATAGCATTTGATAAAATTAATTGCCACCAATATAAATAAAACTCTCATTTTCAAACCAACAACTTTTTACAATCTACATGGACTTAATCTGCATTCCTCCCATAGGAAACAACACTTGATAAAATAAATTGCTACGCTAATTCAAATTAGGCTTCAATAATCAGTCAACTCACTGATGAACACCATTTAAAATAAAGTGGAACAGTGTTATTAAGGTAGCTAATTTATCTTCAACAGATTAGCAGCTCTCTCAATAGCACCGTTTGCTAATGGTAAACTAGATAGAGTGCGAGGGGTGAGTGGCATTTCTTAGGTCCTTAACCCGGCAACCTGTCGGTGGGCGTTAAAAATACGAGTTTCCACCCCTTTTTCCATCCCCTCTCACCCAGAATATCCCCTAGAAACCCTCAATATCCCCCTAAAACCCCCCGCTAAGTAGCTACCAGGCTTCTTCATTACGAGGAAAAGGGGAAAAAGCCTGAGGGTCCATTCAACAGCTTTTCCCCGCCGAGTTTCAGCTGTGCGTCTCATTCAAAGGATAACAATTAGTTTCCTTTTCGGTCCGTAGCTTTTAACAAAAAGAAGCACGGGGTGTCGGTGGCTATTTAATGAAGCGACGCTGCGCTTCGAAAGGAGAACGCTATAATCGTCATTAGAATTGTTGGGGGGGGGGGGGGGGGTTAATTCACCTCTTTTATCAGTTTTCAAACGTTTTCACTTAGAAGTGTAGCACACAGATGAGATGCAACAAGATTGGTTTAATATCCTGAAAGCATTCTATATTGCCGGAAGCCTTCAACGCTTCAACACTTGTTAGTTGAAACTTTATGGTGGTTTTGTCTGTATAGAATATAGAAGTCGGGGCAGAAAATGATTCAAAGTTAATGGAAAATCGATGGTAGATGGTGTTTTAAGTCGTTCATTGTTGTCAATCCATTAATTAATTCGTGTTTAAAGCTTGGAAGTTGGAAGGTTCTGAATTTTAACAGGATTTGATCCAGTGATAGGCTATTATCTTTGGGCTTCACATTTATCATTTATCAATATTTTTTATTCAGAATTAAGTTAGTGTGAAATTGTTTCGTTGTCTGTCCGTCTGTTCATCCGTCTGTGCTCTAGCTCTTCAAAGGAAAAGTCTAGACTCTTGAAACTTGGTATATAGATTCCGCATAGTCCAAGTGTGGCATACTTCTAAGACTTCACACCTCATTTCGCTTAGACACAAAATTAATGCCAATACGATATATTAGAAGCCATTATTCCAGTATGATGATATATATTAGATGTCAATATGCCAACTGATTTCTCAGTTTGAGGTCAAATATAAAAATAATTATTATTTAAAACAGATAGACACTATAGGATCTAGGGTAGTTTTGACTAGCGAAATTCAAAACATTGCGTAGCTGGTTCATTTAGAATTAAAAAAAAAGAATATTACGAAGGCTGCTTAGCTCAATATTATCCACTTCATTTTTACAGTACAAACGTTGACATTTTCATTTTTGATTGTGTTGAAATCTTTTTTTAAATTATTTTAAATCTTCAAATTGAAAAAAAAGAGAGAGGAAATATTGAGGTATGATATATTATAAGATCTTTTGAACAAGAAGGAAAGACAAAACTCTATCAAGAACTGCCGATGTGCATTTTTTGTGAATCGTAAAGCATAATGATGTTTATAGAAATTGCAGAAGTTGAAGGTGCATAGACCTATCTGCACTAATGATAACAATTATTCCATTTAAATTCGTCGGGTCATTGGATTCTCCGTTGTATCGGTTTATTGGCCCTCTAATTCATCAGCGATCAATAATTCTAGAATTAGTAATTTTTTAATCTTTTTCTGATTATATATCGAATCTTCTTTTTATATTTCCGAGTATATCTATTTCTTTGTGTATATATTTAATCCAAAAACTGATGTACATGATTCAGGTTTTTTACCCGTGTGAGGGGCTCATGTATCCCCCGAAATTTCGAAACAAGACTTGGAAAACCTGTATTGTTTGAGTCTTAACGTTTGTGGGAAGTCAGAACCTTTTTCAGTTGTTGTCCCTACCCCCGTTATGAATGGCTGACCTTCATTTTTAGGTGGGTTCCCAACCAACGGGTAAATGATTAAAGCTGATAATCCATATCGTAATAAATGAGTTGAGCATCTTATACCTTGTACATTTACTCATGTACGTTTGCTCATTAGCTGTATAGAAGTATAGTTTCTAGTGTTGGTATCATCAACAATAGATACAATAAGAAAGCAAACTCGTATGCATCGCTTGTGATATGATGAGTAGTGTTGTGTCTTCACACCCTTTCATATTTAGAAAGCTGTGACAAATTGATCAAGTGCGAATGGGAGAATCGTCTGAATTTATGCAAGAACTTTCTACAATAACTCACTACATTGCAGTGCAGGTGAGAGAGCATTCATTTAGGACATGTAGCAACTTTCGCTGTACTGCGATGGTGATTGCTGGATCATTTCCTAGCCGTTAAGAGACTTGTCTATTATAACTGTAATTGCTGTAATGTTCTTTAAGTGGTCAGTGACCAATAAAGGTGAGACGGAAGTGTCGTTTCATTAATTACTAGTGAGGTTATCTGGAGTGGAGAGAAGTGTATGAAGATGTAACATGAGAAAAGGGAGAATAAGGTGTAAAGAATGTGAAAAAGAGGAAGAATGAAAAAAGAAGAAGAAAATGTGGAAAAGAGAAAAATGTGAAATAGGAGAAAAATGAAAAAGAGCGGAAATGAGAAATAAATAGTAATATGTCAAAAAAGGAGAATAAGGAAAAAATGGGAAAATACGAAAAATGAGAAGAAAAGATTAGAATTTAAAAAAGGGGAGAATGAAAATGAAAGAGAAAATGTGCAAAAATAATAAAATGTGAGAGGGGAAATGAGAAAAAGAAGAATATGTGAAAAAAGAAGAAGAAAATGTGAAAAGAGGAAAATGTGGAAAAAGGAGACAAATAAAAAAGATGAGAAATTGTGAGAAAAAGGATAAAATATGAAAAAGGGGGGAAATGAAAAAAGAAGTAGAAAATGTGAAAACGAGGGAAAATGTGAAAAAAGGGGGAAATGAAAAAAAGAATAAGAAAATGTGAAAAAGAGGAAAATGTGGAAAAAGGAGACAAATAAAAAAGATGAGAAATTGTGAGAAGAAGGATAAAATTTGAAAGAAGAGGGGAAACGAAGAAAAGAAAAATAATATGTCAAAAAGGGGAATACGGAAAAATAGGAAAAATGAGAAAAAAAATGTAAAAAAAGGGAAAATGAAAAAGAAGAAGAAATGTGGAAAAAGAAGAAGAAATGTGGAAAAAGAAGAATGAAATAGAGGGGAAAAAGAGGGGAAATGAGAAAAAGAAGCGTATGAGAAAAAAGAGAAAGAATGAAAAAAGAAGAAAACGTGAAAGATGAAAAATAAGAGAAAAGAATAAAATGTGGAAATTAAAAAATAAGTAGAAAATACGAAAAAGAGGGAAAATGTGAAAAGATGATAATATTCTAAAAAGGAGGAAAATTTAAAAAATAGAATGTAAAAAGATGAAAAATGGGGAAAAAGAGGAGAAAGAGAAAATAAAATGTGTTAGAACTATCATAAGCAGCAGAGAACTTGTTAATTAGGGATGGGTGGCATAATACGTAGCTGGAAATGTTAGAGTGGGATTATCAGAAATGTAATGATCTTTGGTGAAATAGTAGACGCATCAGACTTTGTTAATCAGGTACATGATGGAATTTGTGAAGATTTTTATTTTATAACGTGACATTAATTTTGTGATGACATGTTCAAGATGATTTGAAAAGGAAGTAAGTTGTTGTTTGTTCTGATTCAGAGAGACATTATTTTTAGAAAAAAGTTAATTTTCTTAGAGATTCCAAAAAGAAACAAACAAAGAAGATGTAACTAATTCTGCAGTAATAAAAAGGAAAATAGATATAGTTAATTAGTTGGTTGGTAGAGTCGTCGTCTATGAAGTTGGTTGTAACTTTGAAGGTAACATGAGAGAATACATTATTAAGTGGTTGAACTTGTGAATCATGGAGAAATATATGTTGCTATAATTGGCAAAATGGAAAGAGGACTTGTTCTTTGTACATAACATGAAATAGCTTGGGGAAATATAAAAATTATGAAGAAAATTTAATTTACAAATATTTGTTGTCACTGAGAGTTTTTATATCTGAGATGACATGACATCTCATTAAAGTTTATACGTTCCTAAATTAATCATAATTAACTTCTTTGGATTCTCAGCCTACGTACTTTTTATTTAACAGTATTATAGGTTCTTATTCTCATGAGAAAAAATTCCAATTAAAGGATCCACTTTTCGGGTTTTCATTAACGTGATTTTGAACAATATTATGGGTTCTTATTCTCGTGAGAATAAATTCCTGTAAAATTACCTCCCGGTTGTTAGGAGCCCACCAAAACCTAGGCAATGTAAAGAGGAAAACTTACTTTTACTTCTCCGCATTACCCATGCACAGGTCTCAAACCTATGTGGGTATTTACTTATTGCTGTCTTATGTAGGCCTATTATAAATTAATTAGAAAATAATAATTTATCTACTCTACATTTGGATCATTTTAGGCTATTATTATTATTATTTTTATTATTATTAATCCACTTTTATTTTTTGAATTTTTCACCCTGCAGCCGGGGATATTGATCCCAAGGGTACAAAGCTGCATCACAAAGTAGAGACAGTTCCCTGCTATATTATGAGATAAATTATCACAAAATATTTGCTGTGGTAAGCACTGCAGCTTTTACATAAAACTTTCTTTTACATACTACCATTCTTTTGATACCAGTCCATTTGCAGACAACCGGAATAACTTCAACTTTCTTCAGCAGATACATATAGGAAGATTTTCATCCAGGGGCACTACCATCACGTCAATGACGGAAGCTTCTCTTTTCCTCTTATCAAACAGGATTCATTATTATTATTAATATTATTATTAATACTATTATTATTATTAATATTATTATTATTAATATTATTATTATTATTATTATTATTATTATTATTATTATTATTATTATTATTATTATTATTATTATTATTATTATTATTATTATTATTCAATAGAATTTTGAAACAGTTCCAAACAAGATTCCAATTATCAGTTTTATAATATTTCCTAGTATTTATTAGATTCCTTCACTTACCACACAATCAACCACTTCAAATAACCTTCTCATTTGCAGTTAATTTGTTACTTGGACAGTTTTTTTCTATAAAAGTAACAACTAGCTAATTATTATGCAATGAGAATCTAGCCGCTAAGTAGGCCATCAGTGGTGACGATGAGAGTCCGCACTTCGATTCCCATAACCTTGGCACGATTCCATCTTGCAGATCCTTTTTGATCTCCGCGTCCGTCATTAAAATAATTTATGATTTATATCAATGTTGAAAAGAATAATCTTTCTGTCAGTATTTGTTTTGATTTAATTATTTATGTTATCTATTCGTAACAACTACGCAATCCGTGTGAATGTATCTCGTTAGAATTTTCTCACGATCTTACCTGCATAGTTGTACCTATTATTAAGAGCAAGTACTTACAATCATCAAGCATGTTGATGGAAGTATGTCCTTGGGCATTACAAAGAGTCACAACTGGGAAGAACTGAAATTAATGGCTCTACACGTTTTTTATTATACTTTTGTTCAAGTTTATTACATAGGCCAAGCCCATACCTTCCCCGGCTTCAAAAAATTCGATCAATAGAATTGCTCAGTTTTATTTGCTCACCATTGTTCAATTTAAATGATGTCCAATCAATGATGTAAATGTATTGTTCGTGAATCAATTAATTCAAGTTGTTTTTCTTTGAAATTATTATTAAGCTGGTAATGACTATGGGTTTGACATTGAAACTTTGACATTGTGGAAATTCGATGATTAGAGTTTGTTACCTTGAAATAATAAAGAGTTTGCGCAAAAAAACCACATTGAAGATAACGATAATGCTTACCTCAACACTCTGTGGACCTGCCTGCTCTATGGGATCTTGATTCAAGAACTGTGTAGCAGGCAGGTGCATAGAATGTTGATGCTAGCATAATCGTTATCTTTAATGTAGACTCTCCAATGGTATATTATTTGAGGGTTTTAATGTCAGAGTTGATGCTTATAGGATGAGTGTTTTGCACAATAGGAGTTAACATCCATATAACATAATTAAAAAGAAAATTGCGTTAACCATTTTGAAATACAAGTGTTTAAAGGCCTATACTATAACAAGTAAAAATTTATTATTTAAAAAAAATTATTTTATCCGGCTATTGTACAATTATTACTATTCAGTTATTTTTTTGTTAATTATTGTTGAAAATAATAGCCTATGTTTAAAACCAACTTGTGCTTTACACTGTTAAATGACTTGGTGAACTTCATTTTGGTTGTTTTTAGAATTGATCATTTTTAATGATATTGTTAGTATAGGCCTATTGCAATTGAATTTCGGGTATTTTTAATGTTGGTTTCCCCATGTTTCTGTTCTTTGTTTATTTTCAGATCTAACATAGAAAAATATTAAGTTGATTAAGTATTAAGTTATTTTTGTTCGAAATTTCCGGCTGACGGTCTAGGATCAAGCCGTAGTAGTGTGTGTTTTCATTTATTTTGTTTTTTGTCCATGTAATAACGATTATTGAATAAAGCACGATTATATCTATCTATCTATCTACAAGTGTTTGAATGGGAGGTTATCTCGCTGTCCACTGTACCTCACCACGATTCAACCATTTTCCACCTATCTGAAAATTGTGCTAGGAAAATCAAGGTCCTAGGAAAAGTTGTGCTAGAAAAATCGAAGTATTTGGGAAAATCAAGATCCTAGAGAATCAAGGATTTTACCATTAGTTATTGATGACCATCAATAATTATTTAAGGCTCATAATTTGACTAAATTGTCCCTGCTACCCAAGATGGATTAGATAAATTTTTTAAACTTGATAATATGTTAGCAGCCTATTTTTTGAAGAAGTTTATAAATGTTGGAACAATGGCGAATCCTTCATCTTTTTCGGTAGGTGGTATATCAAGTGAGAAAAATATTTCAGTGGAGGGAATTTCACCAAAAAACAGGTCCCTACACCCCCATAAAAGATATAACTAAAGTTTTTTTATAGCATCCGTTGAGAATTCTTGAGGTGTCCCCCTCTGGACTTGCCCCTATGTTAGAATGGACAATGGAATACTTGAATAAATTAAATAAAAACAGAGGTTGAAAGAAAACGTTGGCACTCTATTTCTCCCACTCAATGTATTGGCATAGGATTTATGACAAGTTTGTATTACTTCTGCCAACCGCATGGTACTTCATGTAACATTTCCAGTGCATAAAATTACAATGTCACATTTATACTGAATTGGCCTATAAAATATGAATTCGAACATTCGAACTATACACGAGTATAGTTTTATAGACGATAATGCAATGAATAGAATACTAGTTTATAGGACTTACGATTCTCACAGTAAGATCTCCAAGATGAGTTGTTAGGAAAAAAGTTAACCTTCAACGTTGAAATTGCAAGGTCGCTAGTTGTTGAATGATGACATGAATTACATGAATTACATGTAAACGCAACAGTGTAATATCGTTAATTCTTGTGTTCGTTTGTCATGTCTTAAATACTGTTTTATCGTCCACGTCTACATGGTTCTTCGATTCTTGCGCCACTCCTTTAAAACACTGATGAAAGACAGACTGAATTATCGGTCTTTGTAGATAGTGGCTTGAAAAAAGGCTTGGCTGGTGTGAAGAAGATGAAGATAGAAAAAGGATAAGAAAAAGAAGAAGAAACTACAAAGAAAATTACACCTGACCGCCGTTTAGGCCATTATTGAACAGTGTTTGGCCATGAAATTGACACACAAGTTGTAGCTAGTGGATAGCGTGGGCCAGAAATCTATATCTATACTTGTATTTATTTATACATTATATTTATCCGTTCATGTATCTATATATTTCAGCTGGTGTGGGCTAATGGCTCTTCTTGAGATCTATATAGTGAATTGGTGCAACTCAAAGTAAATCTATATCATTGCGCTACTATATATATTATGTATATACTGTTATATAGATTAACAACATAAAACAGTATCTATTTTACCATGATCGTTTGTCTGTGGATAAATTATGATTATTCTGGGAACAATCGTAATTCGCATAATTGCGACTAAAATAATGCATAGATGCATAGCAAATAATACTTGTGACTTGAGGGAGTGGAGCGAGTAATAGTGGTCTAAAAATAAAAAGAGAAAAGAGTTTGAGGGGAACTATTTGTTGCACGCAAATTTTGTACTAAGCAGATTGGTTTGTTATTGTTTGAGTGATTATTATTGCGTGATAACACGTGGAGAGCTAGTGAAATAAGGTTATAGCTGTGATGCTTTGATTGTAAAGTGATTTTTCTAGATAGGTAATTCGATACCATTATTGAAAATAAGGTGACTGCTCTTGGAAAATGTTCACAATTGGTTTGAAATACATAAACAGTCATATCAAAACTAACGCTTATTTCGATGGTTCGGAACCCACCTAAACCTATAGGTCCATTTGATTTATCACCATCATCCAACTGATTACCCATGCAAACGTTTCAGACCTATGTGGGCTTCATCCTAAAAAAAATCTCAATTACGATTGAAGTGAGTTAAATCACAATTTAAATAGAAATAAAGTGTCACTTCTGATGTTGGATCGGTTATTTTCTTTTATGTTGTGTTTGTAAATTAATTTATGACTCCCTTCAATATGCTGAAAGAGCTTGAAATACTGCAACTTCAATTTTTAGGATATCTTATTAGGTTGTGAAGTTAATAAATTACTGGTTCAATCTCATGTTATGTTTGTAAAACTGGGATTATTTTTTAACCAAACGATACATCTTGTATATGCTTATTTAATTTTAATAATTTTGAACTTTTTGTATGAATATTTTTTATCCAAACGATACATTATATATATATAGTTATTCAAGTTTAGTAAATTTTGAACGATGCGAAATTTTGAATGATAGAAATATGGATAGGATTGGAGTGTACAATGTATATTGTATCCACTGTATAGTGTACATGTGTATTTATTAATATTGTAGAGAACGCTTAAGTGTGCTTACACAGTGGAGCTTTGATTGGCTACTACTAGAATCGAAGCTACAATGTGCAGGAAATCTTCAGGCCTGACATTCAACAACGTTCTCACGTAAACGTTTTGAAATCAATCACAATCTTTTAAGATTGTAAGACATTACCGATTTCAAAAAAATGTTCCACCAAATTCATTAATATCTAATTTATTTACAAATTCAAGTGTCTTTTTCTAAGGATGAAGCCCACTTAGGTCTGAGACCTATGTGTGGGTAATGAATTTGGATGATGGTGATTGATGAGTTGGACCTACAGTTTTAGTTGGGTTCCGAACCACCGGGAAGTGATTTTACAGCAGAGAACAGAGTCTGTTTTGGTGGCTAATACAATTGGTCACACTTTCATAGAAGAGTTCGTAGCTTATCTCTATCGCTTCCTAATATTAAATAATATATATATATATAAATATATAAATTATAGACTTGTTTCAATTGTACACATCCCCATAATAATTTCAATGAAGACCATAGCATGACTCACTCAATTTTCTTATTTCATTAATATTCTGTTGTTTGGTGACAATTTGTTCCAGCTAAACTAATTCGCTTAGCTCATTATAACTGAACATGAGACGATTTAAGGAATGAAGTCATGGCACATGATGTATAATTATTTTTTGAATTCAAAAACATATTTTCATCTAAATTCTGCGTTCAATAAATTATTGGAATAGGAAAATACATCAATACCTGCAACCAATCAGAATCACTTATTGAACTTGAGTAGCAGCCACGAAGGCGTCAACTCTCCTTTCTCCAATCAGTGATTTCTTTCCTAGACGACCAGTTGATGATCAGACTGACCCAAATCACTAATTGTTGCGCATCATCGAAGAAATAGCGCTTCTTTGGTAATGAGAGTGTAACTGATGAATTTGTCACCCCGCTTCATGATTCATGTCACCTGGCCATGTCGAATTGTATGGCAAATTAGTTAAACCTGAACTTGGAAACTAGAAAGTAGATTCTTGTTGTTGTGGAACTTTAGTGAAATTTGGACAATCTAATATTAAAACTGACACTGTATTTCACTTTTAAATAATGTGTTACTCACATATATTGGAGATGCTTAAGGAATGCATTTCACTTCTGAAAAGAAGCTTCGTCAGCCTGCTGACTGCCGGCAGGCTGACGAATCTTCTTTTCAGAAGTGAAATGCATTCCTCAAAAATCTCCAATATATGTGAGTAAAACATTATTTAAAAGTGAAATACAGTGTCAGTTTTAATATTAGATTGTTCATTAAGTATTTCATCATGGAAAACATCACAGATGAAATTTTGACTAAACAATTTAACAAAATTTGCTGATCATAGAGGTTAATGAAGCTTCACCTCAGAAGCGAAATGCATTCCTCTAATTCAGTGGCTCCCAGTGTGCGCCCTGGGTGCTACGGATTGTTGTCAATGGCGCCGCGACGAGCCTCAGAAATGAACATGCAGAATAAAAAAAACTAATTTGCAACTTCCTTGTAGCGACTCATTTTCATTTGCTAGGTCAATTTTGAATCATTTGTAGGTTAATGTACAGTTTAAAAACAGTAGGCCTGTATACTTTTGCTATTGAGTACAGGAGTAAGAAACAGATCAGTAATATTATTTGATTAAATTGTCTTCTTCTGGCATGGAAATTTACACTATCAGCAAAATAATGGCGAAATATTTCGTAGGGGCGCCGTCGCAAAATATTTTCACCTTAAGGAGTTGAAAAGGTTTGGGAACCCCTGCTCTAATTTAATTGAGTAAAAGTCATAATTTAAGTAGAAATACAGTGTCAGCTTTGATATTAGATTGTTCAAGTATTTCGTCAGGGAAAACACGTTAAATTTAGTTCTTGTAGGAAGTACAGTACCCTCCTGCAATAGAACTAACTTAGAACAGTTGGTGAATTTTGATCAGTTGATCTTCAACGGATGGTGCAAGATGTTTCAAAATTTTGAGCAAACCATGAAGCTTGTAGAATTGATTTACAATAAATTTAGTTTGAAGTAACTGACAATTTAACAAACTGACAAATATACATAATTGATTAATTTCAAATTCTGTTTCTGATTATCAATATTATGAAAGTTAGTGAGCAAGATTTAAAGAAGTGTTTATTATTGAAATTATCAATACCACAATTAATAGTATAAGTATTCCTTCTTTGTCTCAATACCAATACGCATTATGGGAAGTAAATCTGGTTCAGATCAAACACTTCCTGCGCAATAATTTGAATAAATACGGCTATATACACTACTTTATTGTAACTTGTCACTGAAAAGTATAACTACATGTTTCAATCTTGGTATTAGCATTTGTAAAATACAGTGCTTCTAATCTCGGCATTAGTACTTCTGAAATAAATTTAATCTTTTTATTGGTGAGATAAATACTGGTGACATGGGAAATTATGGTTGAAAAATAAATTAACATTCAATTCAACAAGAAATACGTTGTAACAATAAATTATCATTGAATTCGCTTGTTGAATTTACACAGTATCATGATATTAAAATAATAAATAATGCTGGTCATATGCACTACATAAAATAATATTTGCTATTTTTTTTCATCGTAATTCCAATGTTACTATCAAGCTACACTAGAATACTAACTTAAAACTGGTCATATTGATTATTTATTCTAGGGTTTATTTTTCAATCGATAGATTTCTCCAAGTGTTGAGTTCATAAAAATGGCTAACCTTATCCATAGATCAGAAATTTGAAATAATATTTTTGCTGTTGCACGATTTTCTGATTTTTCGACCTTGCCGCGAAAAACTTGTAAGTCATCATACTGCTTTATCAGTTGTTACTAGTCACTGAAAAAGCCTTCGTATCGTTCATCAGCTTTTTGTTATTGAACTGAATGAACGTAGCATTATTTCAAATATTTATGAACCCGTCTTACCGCCAAACCTTTACTAACGAAATAGTGTTACCTAGTTTTTTATTGCCCACCTTAAAACAATTTAAACTTGCATTTGTAGTCAAGGACTTTCTAATTAGTTACATCTTCTGACACAAGCACAGGCTGACTCAATGAGTAAGCAAGCCTGCTATGTTTTGCTTTTGACCAAGAAAAATTATGATAACCAGTTCTTTAGGCCAGTTTGATCATAGTATTTGCTTTTTAGCAGGCATTATTTTGGAGGAGCATAGTTCAACAGGCATTATTACTCATGATAGTTTGTTGTTTCGTGATTCACTCTCAAGGAAAACAGTATTTTCATAGCTTAGCATTCGGACCTAGAATTATTTTAATTGAATTTAGTGACCAGATTTTTGACTTGGTTTATTTTGTGGGTTTTTTCATGACGAAATACTCAATGAGCAAGTTTATATCATAACTGACACTGTATTTCTATTCAGTAAAATCATAATTTAAATAGTGTCATTTACATAATATACAATGGTAGTTTTGATATTAGATTGTATATCTTCTACTATGTTGAATAGTTGTGAAGTAATTTCTGTCTCTTTTCAATGAACTGGAAGAGCTTGAATTCACTCTAATTTCTAGTATATCTTATTGGGTTATGAAGCTAATAAATTTTTGGTTTATGTGTAAGTCGCATGTTATGTTTGTAAATCTGGGATAATTAACCAGATTTTTGATTTGGTTTATTTTCTTTGCTGTTTTCCATGAAGAAATACTTGAACAATCTAATAACAAAACTAACACTGTATAAACTATGATTAAAGTGAGTAAAATGCAAGGTTACTAAAAACCTTACTCAAGGCTACTAAAAACCTTACTCAAGGTTTATAGGAACCTTGAGTAAAATGTGAACAGTAAATAGTGTCAGTTACATAGCAGTGGCAATTTTGATATTAGATTGTATATATTTTACTAAGTTGAGTAGTAGTTGTGGAGTAATTTCTGTCTCTTTTCAATGAACTGGAGAAACTTGAATTCACTCTAGTTTTTAGTATATATTATTGGGTTATGAAGATAATAAATTATTGGTTTATGTGTAAGTCGCATGTTATGTTTGTGCTGGGATAATTTTTTTAAACAATGCTACTTCCTGTACTTTCAAAAAAGCCAAATATTGATACTGCTGATTGTATTTGTTCTACAAATTTGCTAATATGTTCGATATTTAACAACCTTCAAATAATGAATAAAACTTTTTTAATGGAACTAACTTTTAAACTTTTTCAAAGACTTGACTGAACAAGAACGATGCTGAGACTGAAAAACTGAACTTCCTAAATAAACTTATATTAACGTTAGTATCTGAGACTAATGACATATTGACTATTTACATAATATGGACAAAATCACGACAAACTTTATGGTTCGGAATCCACCTAAAACAAGGGTTTCCCACATGGCTCAATCGGTAAGGGTCTCCCCATTTATTGGAATTACTCCCTTATTATTAATCTGCAAATATTGTGCTACACATTGGCGAAGTTATGGTGTTTCTTTTATATTGCTATTTAAAACTCTTTTTCGTCACCGTACTCTTTTAAACTTTTTTACTCTTTCTAACCTTTCTTCTCTTTCTAACCTTTCTAATAAACTTTTTCAAAAGGCAAGTCGTTTGATAAGGAGAGATTTTTTTTGGAAATGAAGCCCACATAGGTCTGAAGCCTGTAAATGGGTAATGTATTGGATGATGGTGATTGATGAGTTGGACCTACAGTTTTAGTTGGGTTCCGAACCACCGGGAAGTGATTTCACAGCAGAGAACAGTGTCTTTTTTGCTGGCCAATCTAATCGATCACCCTTACTAAGAGCGCCCAGGAGTTTCGTAGCTTATATCTGATTGAACAGATTCCTGCTATGGCACTCGGCTATCACTTCCCAAATCCTTTTATTGTGCTACACATTGGCGAAATTATGGTACTTTTTATTGCCATTTAAAACTCTCGTTACCGTACTCTTTTCAACTTTTCTAATCTTTTTCACCTTTTTACTCTTTTTTAATAAACTTTTTCAAAGACAAGTCGTTCGATAAGGAGATATTATACCAGAAGATAATTACGGTATTTTGACGTTGAACGATTATTATTAATCAATTTCGACACGAATTATGTCCATTTAAAAATGCATAGACCTGAAAAATAAATTGTGGCAGAGTTGTCCCAGTGTACAAGATATTTAAGCTACAATTAATCATGTTTTTTACTTTATTTAATGTATATTTCATAAAAAACACATGAGAATTTGAAGTACATGACTGAGTGCGCTTCTGTTGACTACTAGATAAAGCAGTTTACCTTGAATTTCTGGCAGCATTAACATTAGATTCATAGTTCATTATGAAGGCAACTAAGCTTGATAACTCATCTGGAATTAGTATCTTTTTATTTGAGTGTTTGAATTCCAGGAGGGAATCATCGTGGTCGTTAGTCTTATCTGTCTTCTAAAAAAAACGTTTTTTATTTGGAGATTGATCATTTGTGCACGATTTGACTGGCGTGATCGTAACACTTTTTTGACCTTCATTGTGTTGGTTGAGAGCGGCAATTAGCATTAGAAACTCAGGCTTGATTATACTGAACAACATCCACCTATCCACTATCTTAATTCCTACTGTCTCGTGAAATTGTAAATAATTATAGTATTTGGTGAATATTTAATTAAATACTGTACTTAAAATATATTATTTAGTGAATATTATATACTATATTTCAAATAAAGTAAGTAACAAAGCAAACATCAAGGAAGGTAGGGTAGAAAATTTCAAGAAGAAAGTTCAAATTTATTTTGAAGTAAGTTACTGTAATAGGAAATCAAGTTACACATTTCATGTTGTATTGTTTTGAAAGTTGAATTGCATTGTAGTTAGCTACTAGTACAGTGCTATGGTTAGTAGGCTACTATATAACTATTGAATTATGTCACCCATTGTGCCACTTAGGTAAATTTTAATGAATGGTTTCCTTTTAACCGGTGACCTTTATTTTATTGGGTCCTTTTTAATAAAATTCTTGTTTTACATTGCATTCCATTTTTTAACATTCTAAACTTGTTTTCTCTTTTTCAGGTAAGCATTCAAAATGAAAAATTCAGAGTAATTCATTCCAAAATATGTGAGTTTTTTTGATTATTATCTTAGTTTATTAGAAAAATGTATTAAATGAGCCATCCTCATTCATGAATACAAAACACAGTTTAAACACTCATTGCGTATCTGGGCAAGTAATTGATTTTGGCCTAAAATAAGGACAAATACGTCATAGGCGTAACGAGGGGGGGGGGGTTGGGGGTCTTAACCCCCCCCCCCATTGCTTGGAAGAAATTTAAAAAAATTGTTAAAAAACAATTAGAAAAAATAAAATTAGAAAGGAACCTGCAGCTGACACCTCCTTAGTAAGACAATTCATGAATATTATCTATTAACTTTGGAACTATTGTTTGAATTAATAAAAAAATTCAGAATCTATTTTTTTATCTATTTTTTTCTTTATAATTATATTTTTGAAGAATATTTATATAACTGTCATTAGTTCATAGTAGCATTATTTTAGTTCTATTTTATAATATATTGTTATTGTCTTTTCTTATTTACTGTACAATTTCTGATGTTGAGAGGCAAACCATTCCTCCACACAGGCTATAGCCTAATGAGGAATATAGGGGGGAGGGGGATAGTCAGCTTCTGGTTCCTTTACCCTACATGATTTTTGTATAATATATATTATATCTATATACTGAGATTTTTTGATGAGAGTATGTAAGAGTGGTTGACCGTGGGGGGGGGGATTAACTCCCCCATAAGTCAACTCTAGTTACGCCACTGAAATACGTATAGTTTCTGGATTCTTAGGTACAGAATTCAAAAAATTGATTCTCTATTCAAAAATATGGATAATATATACCTAACCTGATAATTGATGAATAAGATAGGCGGAAAATACATCCTGGATCAGATAAGATTTATTTATTTTGAAATAAAGTTTAAATTAGAGTTAATTTAAATAAAGTTTTTACGATACCTTAGTTATACCTTATAGCAGAGTTTCCCAAAGTGTGGTCCGCGGACCTTCAGGGATCCGCGAGCCTATCCCAGGGGTTTCGCGAACTAGCCTGAGAAATTAAAAAATAAACATTTCAAAAATACATTTTTTTACGTAGTGCTCTTTTCGTAAAGTATTTTTTACGTAAAGTGTTGTTTCCTCAAATCTAAATCCTATTGCGATGGTAGCAGCGTGTAGCGCTACCAGCATGAAAATCATGTGTTATTTTCGCCTCTAAAATTGTTATGTCAATGTCTTCTTGTACAATAGTAATACTATGGTGATGAGAATAGTAATACTATGGTGATGAGAATAGTAATACATTGGGGAGGGGAGAGGAGTGGGGAAAAATAGGGGTCCGCGAGGACGGCTTGGTTTCAATGGGGGTCCTTGGAGCCAATGAGTTTGGGAACCACTGCCTTATAGAATACTGAGCAAAAAAATATCAGTTTGAATTCTGTCTGGTTTACTACAAGTAGTTTATGCAAATTTGAACTTATTTAAAGATTAAACAATTTTGAAAAACTTATTGAATGAAGTTGTGGCAAAACTTCCTGTTTTCTGCACTATCTACCTCTTTTCCTCTGTTTTTGCTATATTATTTTACTTTTCCCATTTCTTCTTCCTTTTATACTTTTTTCTTCCTCTTGTTCTCTTGTTTTCGATGTAATTCTTCCTTTTCTTCATTTTCTTTTTCTGCTTCTTCGTTTTCTGCTCCTCTTCCTCCTCCTCCCCCCACTTTTTCTTTTCCTTTTGCTTCTACTTCTCTCCCCCTCGTCCTCCTCCTCCTTCTTCTTCTCCTCCTCCTCCTCCTCCTCCTCCTCCTCCTCCTCCTCCCACCACTACCACTTCTTCTTCATTCTTCTTTTCTTGTCCTGCTCCTTTTTCTGTTTATAGCACCCTGAAGCAGTGGCCTTCTCTTCTCCTCTCCTTTGTTTACTCTTTCTACTCCACCTTCTTCACCCTCCACCGTCCTTCTTCACCCTCCACCACCCTTCTTCTCCCTCCACCACCCTTCTTCTCCCACCACCACCCTTCTTCACCCTCCACCGCCCTTCTTCACCCTCCACCGCCCTTCTTCACCCTCCACCGCCCTTCTGTTCTTTTTCCTCTTTCGCCCTCAAGCAGTGCCCTCCTCCTCTTTAAATACTCCCTACTGGAAATACACCTAGACAGACGGACAGATCTGCCGCAGACCTTTCAACTTTTCAACAGCACTCAAGAGTCAGCTCAGGTGATCTTTGATCCTTTGAGAGCCTATTTTTAACTATCGACAAGAGCAGCAGGCTCGCCTGATCCTGCAAGGTGGGGGGGGGGAACAGGATATCGGTTTAATGAAAGAGAAAGGGGATCAGAGAACGCCATTTGAAGGCTGACAGATACTTCTGATGATGATGACGATAATGCTGATGATGGGAATTGATGATGCTCATTGAAGGGAAGAGAGAGCCATCAGCAGTGGACTGTGACGGACAGATCACAGTCACAGACCGGTCAAGGCAGGGAAAGTTCAAGGATAGATAGATGGATGCCTGCCAGTAGCCTGAAAGTCTGTCTTGTACTGCATATTACAGCCAATGGAAGCCAACGCCCGTCCTATCAGTGAGTGTGAAGCGAAACACTGCTGTGCAGCATTCTGTTTTGGGTCTTAATTTATTCAGCACCAAAAATAGACTGCATTTGTGGACTGTGTATGATAGCTATTTTCTTTGTAAGGGAGTTTGAATCAAATGCCATGTATGACTGAAAATTCTGGTTTAAAGGGATTGATTAATTGCCTTTATTAAGGGTGGAGATAGGACTATTGATCCTTTCTCCTACTCAACCCTAAACCTGGGAGAGAGATTTAGATTCAGATAGCTTTATTTGAGTAAACGTACAATTTATATGACTACTGACTATAACTTTACAAAGAATGACATCACCTAGAAAAGATAGATAAAAATAGATACAAGACAATGCGCTCTCACTGTAACTATTATACTGTTTGTAAGTTTGATTACTGACATTAATAAGAATGTTTGCATAATAAGTGAAATGCAGTATCCAGGTGATGCATTTACACAAAAGGGCGGAGTTAGGAAAAATGATCCCAGTTCTGACCGAAAGATTTTTCCTCGGGCCACTCCCGTGTTTCGGAGGACACGTTAAGCTGTCGGTCCCGGCTGCCTAAAAAAAAAAACAGTCGTTAAGTCACGTCAGAGGCCCTGAACTTATTCAGGTGCGACCTGATAACTCTGACACCAGACCTGAGCCAGCCAGGTCACACGATATTATTAATATTAATATTATTATTATTATAGGACAAACAGCCCTACAATAGCCCTAGGACAAATTACACTCAACCTACCATTGAACTCTACTAGAATTATTTTATACAGAATAGAAGAATGAATTTTAATAAGATATTTCACAGAGAGAGAGAGAGAGAGAGAGAGAGAGAGAGAGAGAGAGAGAGAGAGAGAGAGTGTGTGTGTGAGAGAGAGAGAGAGTGAGTGAGTGAGGCAGATGGATAGATAAAATGCCTTTATTTCGCACTTTAAAATACAAAACGTGCTGTGGACGAAAGAGTGTATGAGCGAAAGTGCCAGTGAGAGAGAGGGGTGTGATGATAGAGTTTTTCCTGATGATACCCACATAAGTCTGAGACTTGTGTGTGGATATTGAGGTGAATGATATTGAAAAAAAGATTGAATCTTATGAATAAAAAGAAGTAAAACTTTTCGCTTGTAGTTTTTGTTAAGGAAATCTGTTGCAAACTCATATGGGATTGATTAAAAAAACTGAATGTAAAGGTTTCACTTCTTTATACTCGTAGGACTCAATCAAAGATGACAATCGAAAGAGTTCTACGAGTCCAGAACTTTAAAAAATAAAAATGATTATAATAGTGTTGGTAAAAGCGAAAATATCTATGGAATGAATAAAATTATGATTGGTGAAAAATGTAAATATTCTAGGATATTCATTCTAAATACATCGTACAAATATTATATTCGCCTATTATCAATAGGCAACAAGAAACATTTGAAACCTGAACATTGTTTCTAAAAGTTTTTTTTTGGCTAGCAATTTGTGGCTCAAAGGTATTTTCGTATTAGATCTTGAATTTATCTTGATGATTAACTTCTTTTTTATCCTCATAAGCATAATCCATTGAGTCGATGAGTAAGATATTATATCATTTGGAGACATACAATTCATATTTGTGTTATTCTGAGAGAAAAATAATGTATCAAGGGATACATTACCTGGAGAAAAGAGACAATAAAAAGTCTCCAATCTCTACTGATGGCTCAGTTGGCTTTGGTTCCATTCTTATTTTTTGCACGAAACAAGCTGGAAATGTCAACGAGTACCGTTGGAGTTTTTTTGCAAGGCTTTAAGGATTCTGTCCATTAAGAATTTCAACCTTTGCAGCGTTTTAAGTGAGGTAGCTCGTCTTCCTGTTAGAGAAGAACAGACTGCTTTTTTCTGGATGAGACAGTTGCTTCGAATTGATGTTAATCTTGCATGATTTCTCTCTTGTTTGTTTTCCTTGGCTGTAATATAAATGGAAATCTTGGCTTATTTTAATCTATATGGCTGTGTGTTCAAAGATGGTGATTTCCAGTTTGAAATCCAAACATGAAAATATATCTGATGTTTTCATACCAGGAACAATATCATCTGATGCAGTTGTTTTTAAACAGGTTATTAAAATAGATTCAAATTGTAGTTTGTGTTTTATGTATGATATGAGCTATTTCTAAATCCGCCATAGCTGATATTTCAAACAAGAAAATAAAAAAAAGCTAAAAAGGTTTAATCTCTTGATAAACTTCTGATCCAAGAATGTCGCAAAGTGATAGCCGTGAGCCGTAGCAGGTATCTGTTCAATCAGATAGAGATAAGCTGCGTACTCCTAGGCACTCTTTGTGAGGGTGACCGATTAGATTGGCCAGCAAACAAGGCACTGTTCTCTGCCGTAAAATCACTTCCCGGTGGTTCGGAACCCACCTAGAACTGTAGGTCCAACTCATCAATCACCATCATCCAACTCATTACCCAGACCTATGTGGGCTTCATCCTTCAAAAAAGTCTTATTGTAGATCTATTACAATATAGTTTATGTCTATTTTATTAAAAGGTATTATTTCATTTATTATTGAATTTACAGTTATTTATTTATTAATGTAATTAAATGTTGCCCATGTTGCTTCCAATGAAAGTCTTTAAATGTAACAAAATATAGCAATATAAGAGTCAAATATGCTGTGAATATTTGTAACATTCTCTCATATTCTTTATTATTCTAGTTTTACATCATAGGTTTCATTATTCAGACTAAAAAAATGCATTCTTTGCTCATATTTTTTAAACAACTTGAAGTTTCTAAAATTTCTTATAAAAAAGGCATTTTTCATTGTTGATATCAATCCTAGCATTTCTTGAGAAAGTTGGTGTATCACATTCCGTAGGATACAATTTCGTATTATTGATTCTATTTTATATATGACATTTTGTACTTGTTAAGAGAAAATTTGTAGTATCATCGCATTTGCAGAAACACAGGCTTGGTCGTAGATGGGATGCAGGGTGACTTTTGTAAAACACAGAAAGGAATTAGACCTCACCATCTATTGCTTCTATTCGCACACTTTAATCCACTTCTGAATTTCCGAAGAAGTCATCTTGCGTCAGGTCACCAAATTTGCAATTTCATTCATTCTGGGCCTTGATGATCTATTACTAGATCTCTATAAATATATTTGACCGAACGATAGTGAGGTCTACCCTTTAAGACGATCGGCATTTCCTCTGTCTCTCTGTCTGTGGGTTAAGTGGAAGAGGGGGCTTGTATGCCTCAACTTCGCCCACAGCACTTTTTGTATTGTAAAGTGCAAAATAAAGACATTTTATCTATCTATCTATATCTGTCTCGCGATTACAGACGAACGAACGCCTAGACCAATTGCTATGATTTTTCAAATGGATGTTCCTTATTCCTAGGCCCAGCGATGTATATATATTTTTTTTCAAATTTTAATAGGGGAGCTAATAATTATTATTAATTAATCCATTTTATAGACCTAACCTACTGAACTTGCCGGCCAAACAGCTTAGAGGAACAGCTGATAGAAGTCAACAGTTTTTAATCATATGGCAGGCCCCTTAGCGGCGTTATTTACGCTGTCTTTGAACAGCAAAATACTTTGCTTTTTGCATATAGGCTACCTAGACCAATTGCTATGATTTTTCATATGGATGATCCTTATTCCTAGGCCCAGCGATGTATATATATTTTTCTCAAATTCAATATGGCGGCCGGTTTACTACCGATACAAAAAAAGTACAGCATGAATAAGAGCATAAAACATTTGAATAAATCCCTGGAAACATTGAATAAACAAATAAATTGCGAAATTAATTTTCATTGTAGAGTAAATTACTTTACAAGCACCCTTATTATTGGACGTGAGGTCTACTGTTCACAGAACTACTAGTTATTGTTGACTTTATCACTGTCTACAGAAAGAAGTATAAAATTTTTCTCGGAAGAGTAAGCCCACATAGGTATGAGAGCTGTGCATGGGTAATGAGATGGATGATGATGATTGAGGAGGTAGACCTACAGTTTTAAGTGGGTTCCGAACCCCCGGGAAGTGATTTTACAGCAATCTTCTTTGCTGACCAATCCAATAGATCACCTTAACAGAGGGCCCAGGAGTTCGTAGCTTATATTATCTTGACTGGCTTTCAACCCAAAACAATTCCTTTAAAAAAATTGCAACTGAAAAGTTCATCAACATTTGCAAAGGTTATGTTCCACACATATTTTGCCCCAATTATGATTTTCACTAAAAAATAACTTTATTGTTATTGATTTATAGCATTGAAGGATTGATTTGTAGATTTTTGTTATATATATTTCAGGTTATGTTACACAATTACACACATTACACATTACACAATTACACACATATTTGTCCCAATTAGGGTTTTCACTAAAAAATAACTCATTAATTTTATTTATTTATAGCATTTATGTATTGATTTATAGTCTTTTTGTGTTTATATTTTAGGATTTTACAGTAATCACGGGTTTTCTTCTTTCAGCAAGATTTTCCACCATTTTCTGTCCTCTCAATCACTCAAGTTATTGATTAAAAAAAAAAAATCAATTTTCTGTTACCACGGCTCGCGGTTATGACTTCACGGCTTGCGGTTATGACCCATCAACTAATTCTCAAACATTTTTTTTTTTTTTTTTTTTTTTTTTTTTTTGAGGATGAAGCCCACATAGGTCTGAGACCTGTGCGTGGGTAATGAGTTGGATGATGGTGATTGATGAGTTGGACCTACAGTTTTAGGTGGGTTCCGAACCACCGGGAAGTGATTTTCAGCAGAGAACAGTGTCTTTTTTGCTGGCCAATCTAATCGGTCACCGTTACAAACAGTACCTACGAGAACGCAGCTTATCTATCTGATTGAACAGATACCTGCTACGGCTCACGGCTATCACTTCCCTTTGTCAACATCTCTGTAAAACTTTACTTTTTTCCCCAGTAACTGAAATAGAGATGTAATCGCTAGTTATATCATCAATGCTTTCCATCTTGATAGCCAGTTTATAGTTTTAAAGTTGACAGAATATTAGTTTTTAAAATAAAATCCTATCAGCCATAATCCCAGATTACTGCTAATAGCATATCAACATCACTAATGAGAAACTAGCTTAATGACCCAAGTAGAAGTGATAGGGCTCTGATAGCACAAGTACCCTTGCTAGTAAAGGCTGTTCTCCTTATCCTATGGCAATTGATTTCTCAATTTAGCTTATCCCAAGAACAACATGGAAAGGGATGAGCTGGGAAGTCACTATCACTTCTGGGTGAGTTATTGTTATTCAAATAGACCAATCTATTTCACTTTCCTGCTCTCTGCCAAACACTCTTTCTATCATCAAATCATTGATTATCTTCCAATTCATTTTGTCTTTGTTCATCAGTCTTCCTTTTTCGCACTATTATTCTTCTGTATTCTTGTTCTTCTTTCTACATCACATCTCCTTCTTTAATTAATCATAACTTTTCTTTCATCACTCTCTTCCTCGTATCATTCTATCGTCGTATCTCTGATTCTCTTCTAATCCATTTTGTCTTTGTTTATCTGTCTTTCTTTCTCAAACTATTATTCTTCTCTATGTCCTGTTCTACTTTCTACATCACATCTCCTTCTCCAATTAATCACCACTTTTCTTTCATCACTCTCTTCCTCGTATCATCCTATCATCGTATCTTTGATTCTCTTTTTCTAATCCATTTTGTCTTTGTTTCTCTGTTTTTCTCTCTTTTCTCATACTATTCTTCTCTATGTCCTCTCTTCTTACTACATCACATTTCCTTCTCTAATTAATCATCACTTCTCTTTTATCACTCTCTTCCTCGTATCATCCTATCATCGTATCTTTGATTCTCTTCTCATCCATTTTGTCTTTGTTTGTCTGTCTTCCTTTTTCATATATATTTTTTCTCCATGTCCTGTTTTTTCTCTTCACCACATCTCCTTCTTCAATTAATCATCAACTTTCTTTTATCACTCTTTTCTTTGTATCATCCTATCATCGTATCTTTTATTCTCTTCTTATCCATTTTATATGTCTTCCTTTTTCATACTATTATTCTTCTTTATGTCCTGTTCTTCTTTCTACATCACATCTCCGTCTTGAATTAATCATCACTTTTCTTTCATCACTATCTCCCTCATATCTTTGATTCTCTTCTTCTAATTCATTTTGTCTTTATCTGTCCTTCTTTTCCACTTCCTCCTCAACCTTCTCCTCCTTCTCATCCGTCTCCTTCCCCTATTCCGTTTTCTTACTGTTCTTCTTTACTATGTCCTTCTCCTTCTTTCTTCATCACTATCTCCTTTTTCTTTACACTATTTTTCTTCATTTTTTGATGTTTTAATTTTCTGCTGACTCATACTTTATTACCTCCAAATCACACTTTTCACTGCCCTCATCCTCTTGCTTCTTTCACCATCTTTTCCTTCTTCATCGACTTTTTTTTAATCTACTCTAATCTACCTCTTGTTTTATAACTATCCTTCTTCTTTTCCATTCTCACTACTCATCCATCTTCCTCTTTCCATTCTTCCTTCTTCCTCCTGTCCCATCTCATCCTTTATTTACTATTCACTTTCCTTAACTCTTCACTATTTCTTGTTCTTATTCCTCTTTATCCTTCTGCGTGTTACACATCTCACTTCTATGTCTCCATCCTTTTTTCTTCCACAAACTTCTTCACCACCATTTGTATTTTTTATTATCTTCATTTTCTGCTCTCATTCTGTTTACCCTCATCCTACAAGCTCTATTTCTCTACTCTGTCTTCTTTTCATCTTCATCTTCTTTTCCTTCCTTTTCTTCTCCGTCTTTTCCTTCCTCTTCTTCAGTTTCTACCTCGATTCTTCTTTTTCACCTTTCTCGTCTTCTTATTTTCTTCTTCCTCCTCCTCCTCTCTGTCCTCTTTCTCCTCCTCCATTTCCTCCTCCTTTTTCTCTTTCTCCTTCTCCTGCTGCTCCTCCACCTCATCATTCTCCTTTTCTTTCTCCTTCTTCTCCTGCATCTCTTCCTCCTCCTCCTCCTCATCTTATCTTTTTCCTTCTTCTCTTTTTCTCTCTTCCTCCTCCTCCTTCTTTTCCTCTTTCTCCTCCTCATCCTTCTCCCTTTTCTTTTTCCTTTTTCTTTCCTTTTCCTTCTCCTTATCCTTTTCCTTCTCCTTCTCCCTTTCTTTTTCCTTCTTTTCCTTTTCCTTCTCCCTTTCTTTTTCCTTCTACTTTTCCTTCTCCTTTTCCTCCTCCTAATCCTTCTCCTTCTTTTCCTTCTCATTCTTTTCCTTTTCTTTTTCTTCTTGTCATTCTCGTTTTTCTTCACCTCCTTCTCCTACTAATCATTTCCCTTCCAATTCCTTTTCCTTTAACTTCTCTTTCTTTTCTTTCTCCATTTTCGATTCCGCTTTTTCTTCCAGTTCTTTTTCCCCTTTCTATTCTTCTTTTTTTCCGTCTTTGTTCCTTCCTTCTACTTCCATTCACAACAAGGACTCTCCACCTTTTATCTCTGTCCTTCTCGCACCATCAGATGTCTACCGAATCGATGAAAATGTTAGTGATGTCGTTTGCCCTGCAGGCAGCTCTTGTAGACAGAGTACATAGAGTGTAGAGAATGTTTGTTATCGGAACTCCATTATCTGTTGGTTGATGGCGGGGGGGGGGGGTTGGAGTCCCAAAAGAGACATGGGGGGTTTGACCCCCTGACTTCTGAATCGGTGGGTGCCCCAGCCAGATCTCTTGACCGTGGGTCATTGGTATTCATGGTCAGCCAAGCTAAGGTCCGCAGTGCTGCAATGCTAATCAATTGGGTACCGAGCTGGGCGAGTATCGGAAATTGGGTTTCCCAAAATGTTAGGGTGGGAGGGGGAGGTGGTTGGTGGGTTTGTTGGTTCTATGAAGGGGGGGGGGGGGAGGTAGTTTAGGGTAAACTCGGCACAAGGATGCTCTACTCTCTGCATACTGAGTGATATATATATTAATAATTAATGGATACACCCACCATATTGGGGGTGTTTGGGGTGAGATATTGCTGTTCTGGGGGAACCTGAAATGGTCTTAGAAGGCTATTAAGGATGCCGCTTATCGGACACAGCTGGTACTAGGTGGAATTAGGTAGCTAGCTTTCGATACTTTGGCGAATTTGATGGATTACTGGATATATTTGAACCTTTTTCTAAATATATTGTACAAGGTTAATGTTTCTTGATGTTGGTTTTCATGATTTTTTTTTTTTTTTTTTTTTTTTTGAGGATGAAGCCCATTTATTTTTGTATATACATGTGTGTGAGTTTAAATTGATAATGAATTAAATGAGTACCAAACCGCAGGTATTTAAACCTTTATTTAATAAATTAAAATTAAAATTCTTGATTTGAAAAGTATGTTGTAGAATTTTTCGCAAGCTGTTGTTTATTTCAATTGAACGTTAGAGAACATATTCAATTAAAGAGCATTGCAAGCGAAATAGCAAGAAGGAGAATATATACATATAATATGTATGCAAGAAGGAGAATGATTACTGATTTGAAATAAACAAAATCATTGAAAACCAAACATTATGCATATAAAATGGGAGAATTGATTTCCTCTCTTTTTTTCGGAGGATGAAGCTCACATAGTTCTGAGACCTGTGCTTAGGTAATATGTTGAATGATAATAATTGATGAGTTGGATCTTGATTTATGATGCTTACTGATATAATTATACAGTACATCAGTGTGAATTTCAATCATAACTTTACTTGATGGTAACAGACATCATGTTTTTTGAGGCTTTCAATGCAACTTGCATGCAACTTTCAGTCAGCAGTATTAATTTTTTGACAAATCATTTCTTAATGTCTGCAAATCATAAATGTAGTTCCTTCCTGAAGACTGACTGTAGCTGTGAGATAAATGTAGAAGTTGGCCCAATCCTATTGGTTCCAGTGACAACTGCAATTATTCTATTGAAACTTTTTATAGAATGAGTGTTGACTTATTGTATTTTTTCTTGTTAAATTGCTTTCCAATGTATATTGTATTTTAATAATTTACTTTTCCATTTTTTCAGGTATGCATTCAAGAAGTAGACATTTGAGAGTAAATTTCGTGCCATAAATGTAAGTAGTACTGATTACCAGTTTGAAACTGTAGAAAATAGTTGGTAGTAGATGATTAGAAGGAACAAATACGGTGGTTCGGAACCCACCTAAAACTGTAGATCCAACTCATCAATCACCATCATTCAATTCATCACCCACGCACAGGTCTCAGACCTATGTGGGCTTCATCCTCCGAAAAAAAAATAATAATACATGGCTTGTTTGGGTAATAATAGTAGAGCTTCTTCCAGCCTTTTTCTAGGTATTCCCCTTACAAGACTCATTTCATGAGACCAAATTGATTATAAAAATTAAATACTAGTATTGAATTGCCTATTGTTCTCGATTGCTTAAAAACAGTTACGTCAGAGGCCTTGAACTTATTCAGGTGCGACCTGAGAATACTGACACCAGACCTGAGCCAGCCAGGTGACAAATTATTATTATTGTCAAAAAGTTCGATTGTAACTACGTCATACTCTTAACTCTTATCCAGTGCAGTTTTTCTAAAAATATAGTTTCCGGTACGCATTCCCATCGTTAAAGGGAGGGGGGGGGGGATATGGAGTACATTAAAACTTAGAACCTTCCCAGTGTAGAGGAGATGAGATTATTGAAAGTTTGGTCATAAAACTGAGCCAATTTAATAGGGTGATATTTGTGAGATTTAGTTTACAGTACTATTTAACTTTTAAGAGGTACCGGTACGCCGTCACAAATTCAGCCCCAATCTGAAACATTAATTAGTAGTGTAAACATTTTTTTTATTTTTTCCAAGTTTTAAGAGAACATAATCGTTCAGATTGAAACCTCTATAAATAAATCCTCCTCTAGTAATAAATTCAAATAAATTCTACGAGGCCATGAGACATTCATTATCTTATCCATGAGACATTGAAATAATGAGTAGGATAAAACATTTTCCTTTTCTAAATTTTAACTGAACAAAATAGATTAAATTGAAACCTGCATAGATAAATCCTCTCCACATGATGAATTAAAAAAAAAACTTTTCTCCAATCCATTATCTGAAAATTGAATTAATGAGTAGGGTAAACATTTTTTTTTTATCTATTCTAAGATTTAATAGAACAAAATATTTCAGATTGAAACCTTCATTGAAAAATCTTCCTTTCGTAATAAATTCAAACAAATTCAACAAGGCCTGGTCTTATCCATGAAACATTGAAATGAGTAGGGTAAGACATTTTATCTTTCCTGAATTTTAACTGAACAAAATGGATTAAAAATAGATAAATCCTCTCCACATGATGAATTTTTAAAAAATTACTGACCTCCAATCCATAACCTAAAGATTGAATTAATGAGTAGGATAAACATTTTTCTAATCAGAATTTATTAATTTCGAATTCCTTTAATTGCTATTAGTTTATACTGAAGACTTCCGCAATGGCGGATATTGACAACAGTATTTAATAGCTGATGGAAATCGATGAATGCTACTGTACAAAAATATCAGTCTCCACCGGGAATCGAACCACGGACCTCCCAATTGCCGGTTGGGCGCCTCAACCACTAGACCATGGAGACCCTTCTGCACAGCAGCATTCATTTTTAACTTGGCCATATCGGCTCGTATCTCACAAGTTAGTTCGTACAGTAGCAAAGTTAGTTCGTACAGTAGCAAGATATTTTTGTACAGTAGCATTCATCGATTTCCATCAGCTATTAAATACTGTTGTCAATATCCGCCATTGCGGAAGTCTTCAGTATAAAATAATAGCAATTAAAGGAATTCGAAATTAATGAATTCTGTTTAAGTAAATTTGCCAGTTTGTTCAATTGTCAGTAACTTCGAACTAATTTTTTTAATCTATTCCAAGTTTTAAGAAAAAAATAGTTTAGATTGAAACCTCCATAAATAAATCCTCCTTTCGTAATAAATTCAAACAAATTCAATAAGGCCTGATCTTATCCATGAGACATTGAAATGAATAGGGTAAGACATTTTTCTTTTTTGAATTTCAACTAAACAAAATTGATTGAAGTGTAACCTCTCTCTACATGATGAATTTAAAAAAAATTACAAATCTCCAATCCATAATCTGGAAATTGATTCGAAGTCTTGACTCATTCACTTATTGTTTGCAAGCCTGTCAGTATCGGCATGACAAATGACCCAGAGTGAAGATCGATGGCCCCTTCAGCTATAGTGCTGTCTGTACATCCTCCAAGGCGCAGCAGTAGCATGAAATACCGCAGAAAAAGAAGAGAAAAAAAAGAGAAAGACGAAGAGGAAGAAGAAGAAGAAGATGAGTAGCATGAAATACCGCGCACTTTTCAACAGTCAGTGCCGGTTATCGTTACAGGTCATCCATCATCCTGGAAAATTCTAGTTAGCAGTAGCGTTTTCCCCGGAAAATTCCTGTTAACAGTGAGGTTTTTCACAGACTGCAAACATTGGAGAATGTGTAGGGGAAACCCTGGAACCCTTCCCTGCCCCCCAAAGAAAACCTTAGGGAAATCGGGGGACCAATACGCACCTTCCCCTAGACAATTCTAATGGATAATTGGATGGTTCTAACCAGATGAACAGGGGAGTTAATTACACGTATAGTGTGCAATTACACGTAGTATTGGAGGAATTGATTTGTGTTTTGAGCAGGTGGATATGCAGTTCATGTTTTTAAAAGGTTGTGTTTTTGGGAGTAATTTTCTTCATTATTGTTTGATTTTTAATTAGAATTTCGTTGAAGATTAACAGAAAATTAAAGATTGGAAAACGTCTACGATACAACTTGCTATATGTTCTGTTTTTAGGCCTTCATTTTAAGTGCTTCATTTTATGATTTTCAATTGGTTTTTATTTAGATATTGAAGAAAGCTGAGGAGTTTGGAATATTAATAATAATCCTGGATTTTTTGTTCCATGACGAACTGCGTTGTTAATATCAACTTTTTTTGGTGAAGGCCCCTTGAAGATGAGTTTACTTAACTCGAAAACGTTCGGCCTAAAGAGTGAGTAAAATATTACTTATTCTTAATTAAAAATTGACTGTAAGTCGTTAAATTAACCAAAGAAAGTTAATAATAATATCGTGTGACCTTGCCGGCTTACGTTTGGTATCCATTATCAGGTCGCACCTGTACAAATTTGTAATAATAAAAGAACATGACGAGTTGAGTGGTGTAATTTTTATTTGAAAATCTTCTTGAATTATCTTAGTGCTTTGTTTCAAGTGAACTTTAAAATTGATATTTTTCAACTAGTAAGGAACAAGTTTAACTTTTTCAAATTAAATTTTTCAGTGAGACTTATTTTTTGTGATTTATCTTACAAATATTTGTATTCTGTATGTTATTTATCTACTTTTTTGCGGATGATGCCCACATGAGTCCGGAGACTTGTGCGTGGGTAATGATATGAATGGGTGAATGATGGGAAACATTCATGGCTGAATGAGATTTGAACCCAAGGTTGTAGGAAACGAAGCCAGCCAGAGCCTTACCTTATCACAGACAAGCGCTCCAACCAACTGTGTTAACAGAGCCTGTTGCAATAAAATAAAATAAAATTTGTTGGAGAATGAAATCCACATAGGTCAGAGACCTGTGCGTGGGTAATGAGTTGGATGGTGGTGATTGATGAGTGAACCTACAGTTTTAGGTGACTTTCGAACTATTTTGCTGGCCAATCCATTTGGTCACCCTTACAAAAATGGCCCAGGAGTTTGTAGCTTATCTTATTAATCTCTCTGTGATTGGCAAACTATTGTGCTGGCCAATTTATTCGGTCACCCTTACAAAAATGGTCCAGGAGTTTGTAGCTTATCTTATCAATCTCTCTATCTATCTGACTGGAGTTTGTAGCTTATCATATTAATCTCTCTATCTATCTATCTATCTGTGATATCCGAACTATTTTGCTGGCTAATCCTTACAAAAATGGCCCAGGAGTTTGTAGCTTATCTTATTAATCTCTCTATCTGTAATTTCCGAATTATTTTGCTGGCCAATCCATTCGTTCACCCTTATAAAAATGGCCCAGAAGTTTGTAGCTTATCTTATTAATATCTCTATCTGTGATTTCCGAACTATTTTGCTGGCCAATCCATTCTGTCACCCTTGCATAAACGGCTCAGGAGTTTGTAGCTCATCTGATTAATCTCTCTATCTATCTGACTGAACAGATACCTGCTACCACTTACGGATATCACTTCTCTTCAGTATTACTTCTCTTAAAGTGTTAAACTCCATTATTTATACATTAAGTTTTACAACTTATTTCTTTAAGTAGTGTAGAAGTGTAGCAAGCCCATTTTTTGAATTTTTTAAAAATATGTTTGACTTGTTTTCTTTTTACAGGAAAATATCTTTTTTCCATGTAAAGCTACGCAACTTTAGTCATTTTATAGTTTGATTTTTTTTTGTAATTGCTCTTGAATAACTTGTAAGCTTTTGTGTTGTTTGTTTATTGGTTTTATTCATGTGAATAAATTTATTTCTTTCTTAGTTCTGTATTGAAAATGTCTATAGTAGTATTTAATGTCATACAAATCGTGACCTTCAGCATTGATCGACGTCTTTCAGAAAAACCACATCTATATTTAGATGTCCATTCTAATGAGCAAGTAGTTGCCTGTCCTCTGTAATGCTGATCAGATCAGACCCAACGAAACTGGGTCACTAGAACGAGAGTCAACAGTCGTCTTGTCGTTCTCCAGGTGAAAGCCTTCCTTCACCATCTTCTTTTTCTTTTTCTTCCTCTTTTTCTTCCCCAATAGAGAGAGCACTTTCTTTTAAGACTGTCAGGATCACAATACACCCACATCCACATCTTTAATGCTCCTGTCTCTATTCAACACACAACACAAAAAGCGTATCCTCAACTTGTCATACACAATCCTTAATTTCAACTCTCAATTCTCACATTTGCCCGATCTTTTTTCTTCTTCCTCCTCTTTTTCACAATCTATTTCGTCTTCTACTACATCATCCTCTTCCTCCATTTTTCTTCTCCCTCTTTTTTCTTCTTTGTTCTCCTCTTCTTCTACTTTTTCTCATTCTTTATTCATTCCTTCTCCTTTCTCTTCCTCTTTTTTCTTCTACAACAGAACTTCACCTTTTGATTATTTCTATTTCTACTTGCAGTAAGCATTTTACTGAACAAATAGATAAATCAAGTACAAAAATGTACAAATAAATACATAAACTTAGCTAGCAACACCTTCTTCCTCTTCCTCCTCCTCCTCCTCCTCCTCCTACTCCTCCTACTCCTCCACCTCCTCCTCCTCCTTCTCCTTCTCCTCCTCCTCTTCGTCCTCCTCCTCCTACTACTACTCCTTATCCTCCTACTCCTCTTCCTCCTGCTCCTCCTCCTCCTACTCCTACTCCTCCTCCTTCTCCTTCTCCTCATCCTCCTACTCCTACTTTTTTTTTTTCTCGTTCTTTATTCATTCCTTCTCCTTTCTTTTCCGCCATTTTCTTTTTCTTCTACAACAGAACTTCATCTTTCTATTCCTTCTTCTTCATTTTACTCTCCCCACTTCTCATCTTTTCATCCCGTCCGTCTCTCCACCGTCTCCTTTTCATCTTCATTCTCTTTAACTTTTCTTTTTAGTCGTTTCCTTCCTTTCCTTCATCTTCCTCCTCGTTTTCTTTCTGGATTCTTCATTTTCTTGTGCTTTGTCTTTCTCTTTTCTCCTCTTCCTTCTCACCCTTCTTTCTCTTTCCTCCTTTTTCTTCTCATTTCTTTTTCTCTTTCTCCTTCTCCACCTTCTTTATCTACTACTTATCTGGCTATTCCATCTCCATGTTGTTCTTTTTGTGCTCGCTTTCTTCAATTTTCTTCTCAGTTTTCTTTTTTCTTTGTTTTCTCTCCTTCCTCTGTTTCCTTCTTCTCCTCCACTCTCTTCATCTATCACTTTATCTTCCTCTCCATTTGTCTTCTTTTTATTCCTCTCCTTCTCCAATTTCTTTCTATTCCTTATTCTTTCTTTTTCTTTTCCTTCTTCTTCTACAGTATTCAATCCTCTTATTCTTTCTCTTTCTTAATACTTCTCCTTTTTCCTCTCTTTTCCTCTCCTCCTTCCTCTTCTCCTTCCACTCCTCCTTCCACTCCTCCTTCCTCTCCTTCTTCCTCTTCTTTACATTCTCCAACCACTATTTTATCCTCTCATTCCTTGATAATTGTTTTTATTTTGCTACTTATTCCTTTCTTTTTTCTCCTTCTTCATTTTTTCTTCTTCTCTCCCTTTCTATTCCTTTTAACTGCAACTGCTGTCCACAGTCTCCTCCGAAATAGAGCGCAGTTTTTTCTCTTTTTATCGGAGGATGAAGCCCACATGGGTCTGAGACCTGTGCGTGGGTAATGAATTGGATGATGGTGATTGATGAGTTTGACCTACAGTTTTAGGTGGGTTCCGAACCACCGGGAAGTGACTTCACAGCAGAGAACAGTCTTTTTTTGCTGGCCAATCCAATCGGTCACTCGTACAAAGAGCGCCAGGAGTTTCGTAGCTTATCTCTGATTCAACAGATACCTGCTACGGCACACGACTATCACTTCCCCAAGTACTCGAAATAGGCTATATACATTACTGGATAATAAATATCAATTGCATGAACCGGTTTTTAGAGACCTAGCCCACTAGCACCAGGTACCGCCGCCAACGCCGCCTACTCATTTCTTAATGCGCCCACTTTCAACCAAATATCAAGGTCGTCGCTTTCGGAGACAATAAGGTTGTCTGTTGTAGTGTGAGGTCGGGGGAGTAACCAGCTTACGTTTAGATTGGTGCAGAGGAATTTTTTTTCAAATTTCTAAAATTCAATTTATTGTTCACATAAAAAACACAGTACATCACACCACACAATCATCATATCAAAATTCCCCACAAAGATTTGAAAATGTGGAATGGATTTTTGATATATTAAAATCAGAAAGATTATAATCAAATATTCAATCTTTTTCAAAAAGATTTTGAATCAGGTTACTTTCCGATTTGTGAGTCGGAATTTCCCTGCCAGGTTTGTCTTTGGATGTGTGACCAACTGACCATGCTTCTACGACTTCATGGTATGAGCATTGATATCATTAGCCATATGGTTCGGAACTCATCTAAAATTTTAGGTCCACTATTGTCTCCATGACATGGCTTAAACGAGGAGGTGGAACTTACCCGTAAGGGTCTCCTCACCAATAAAAGCCATACCCTTATTATTTTTCCCCAGACAGACTTTCTAAAGAAGATTTTTTAAACCAGGTTGCGTTCAGATCAGGACGGTATAGTACTATACCGTCCTGGTTCAGATAGGTTAGAAGAAGGAGAGTCTCCAAAATTATAGAAAGCTTGATACATTTTTTTGAAAATGGCACTTATTGAGCCTTCAATTTAGAGTTGTGCAACAAAAGTCCATAAAATTTCATGAAAAACGTAAAACAGACTTAAAAAATAGAAAAATTACAATGAAAAAAAACGGCTCAATTTTAAAGATCCCGTCAAGTATTCAGTCACCTATCCAAGTTGAGTCTGGTTATTCAAATTACTGTATTATAATTATTATTATTATTATTTCTGTTCGGTCTCAAATTTGAAGAAACGATAATGATGTAAGAAAAATTCACAGTTTTTCCAAGATGGCTGCCGAATTAAGCTAGGATTTGCGGGGACGTTTAGTATGTTATTCAGCATGTTTTTCTGGTCATATGGCCATGTTGGAATTTCTTTACTTTTTGCAAATTTGACTGGGCTAATAGATTGGGGGAAAAACTCGACATTTCAATTTGGAATTTGTCTGATAGGAATTGAATTCACATCCCAAGAGCACTTGAGGTCTCTCACATACTTTGTCTCTTTTCCCCCCTTTCTCTTTCTTTTTCACTATCTCATTCTCTCATACATTTATCTTACTTCCTCTTTCGAATAGCTTTAACAATAAAAATAATTCTGACAGGCTTTATTGTAACAGAACGGTGCCGGGCTTTTTTCAGGCTTCACTTGCAACCAAAAGTATTCTCTTCGATTTAGAGCTCGGGTTTTTACAGTTGGAAAATTCTGTGGGTCACTCGTCAGTTCGATTGATTGAATGATTGTGTTGAAGGGGCAACCCTTTTTTTCGAACGCCCTTGTGTTTTATACATTTCGCCCCCAATGGACGGATGGTGCGATGGTTCTGCAACAATTATGGGTCAAATTGGATATCAAAGAGCATATCATCGATATTCCATCCGAGGGTTATTTGACGGCTTCCATGAGTTTCCAATTATTTTTGCTCCATGTGGCCGAGTCGTATTCATACTGGTGTCGATGAAACATTTTTTACATTTCAAAGTTGGAAATGAATTTGGGTTTTGAGAAAGTATTCTGGCAGGTTCATTGATTATTCTGACAGGTTTAGGTTTTTTGGAAGAGTGTTAAGTACAGAACGTATTGAGTTAAATAGGTTACGTTTCAAGTTAAATAGTGTACGAGTGTTAAGTTTAATAATGATACAGTTCTTAATAAGTTATAACAACATAGTAAAAATTACAATATAAGTAATAAACACATCTTCTAGTCAGAGATCTTTTCTTTATATTACGCCAAAAATTTTCAATAAACTTCCTCAATATATAAAAGAAGAAACCAGACTTAGCCGCCGTTTGAAGACTAGTTTAAGAATGTGGCTGTTTGCCTATGGAGTAGGCCTCTGCGACGTTTTGATGACTAGTGAGTTTTTTTTTTTAGGATGAAGCCCACATAGGTCTGAGACCTGTGCGTGGGTAATGAATTGGATGATGGTGATTGATGAGTTTGACCTACAGTTTTAGGTGGGTTCCGAACCACCGGGAAGTGATTTTACAGCAGAGAACAGTGTCTTTTTTGCTGGCCATTCTAATCGGTCACCGTTACAAACAGGACCTACAAGAACGCAGCTTATCTCTATCTGATTGAACTGATACCTGCTACGGCTCGCGGCTATCACTTCCAATTGCTAAATAATATTACTTTTACACAATACTGTAATACTTTTGTATTTTCTTTCATTAAACTTATTGAAACATTAAAAACCTTACGTCATCTTATAAGCTTCCGAGCCTTATTATGCAGAGCCACTGCAGTCGCAATCGCGTGCCATAATAACTTAGGCTAAATTACACCAGCTGACCGTTTGTTCCAGCTCAACAATGTCAAAGTACATTTAGGCATTGCTATGTTTAGAGCCAACAGTTGATTTCTTAATCAAATTACCCCTATTTTCACAGCTGGTGTAATTTAGCCTGAAATTATGGCTCGCGACTCCAGTGGCTCTGTATGTAAAAAAGTTCTTACTTTATCTTATAAGGTTGTTATATCTTATGCATCTACTGAACAACAAGATTTCCATAGCAACAAGATAATATTTTTCGGTTCAAAAGTTTTTATAAAAATGTAATATTAAAAAACTATTTTTAACTGTTTTTAGTGTTTGAGACATTGAACTTTTGAATTAATAGTGGTTGAGTGAGAAGATTCATTTTGTCATTTTTCGAGTGAAGGTTTTTAGCAAATCTTAAAGTTTTAGTCTGTATTAACCTCAATGTTTTGGACTATGTAGCACATTCAAAATTTGTGAAGGGAGCAGTTTAGGACTTGAGTCTGTTGCGCCTTCACAATCGTTGTAAATTTGTTACAATGAATAAATAAAATAATAAAGTGCTATTATTGTTGTGAGCTTTCCTTGTAATCTTTTGTCAGAAAAAAGCTGTTTTTAAACGAAAATTTTCCATTCTCAAAATCGGTCCGAGCTTTTGAACATAGAGTTTTGCAAAATAAACTCAACAGAAAATCACATCTGTTTGTGAATCTTTTCTAAAACTATTGTACACAACAATCAACAACAGAATAGTCATCCCAACCCGAAGTACACGTGTGGGTTTTAGTGTTTATTATAACCAAAAAAGACAACCCGCATTAATTTTGTAGATCTGCTCTGTTGGGGGCCCTCCTCCCCTCCCCCACCCAACATTTGCACCCCAACCCTCTCCCCCTACTACCAACAGGGTCCCCTTACCCCCCCCCCCCCCACTGTTAAACAACCAGCAGATGCGTGAAGAGGCGATTCTGACAACACAGCAGACGAGCTCCCCAAACAAATAGCTGGAGGGTCGATGGGTTCGCTGTGGCCCTATTTGTTCACAACACACAGGGTGCCCCCCGAATTGGGAAGATCTGACCGGTCAAAATGGATACTCACTCGTGCTCTGTCTGAGGTCATTTGAACTGCAAAACCCCCTGCTATAGCTCTGGACAGCCGCCTGTGACAGCTCAACAAATCACGAAAAAGAGGAACGTCTCACTCTGTCACTTTCTCACACACTCATTCAATGCCACTCTCTCTTTCTCACACTCTACCTCTCTCTCACCCTCTCACTCTACCTCTCTCTCACCCACTTCCTTTCTCTGTCTTTTTCTCTCACACACTATCATTAAATGTCAGTCTCTCTCACATCTCTCTTCCACACGTCTCTTTCGTTAACTCTCTCAATCACACATCTCTCCCTTTCACTCTATCTCTCTCACACTATCTTTCTCTTTCTCTCTCTCTCATTTCATGAGTAATGTTTTATCATTAGTGAATATCTTTTTTCTTTTAATTAATCTTTTTAGTTTATTTCAACTATAATTACTTAATGTAATGTAATATTTTATATTTTAGGTTATATTTATTAGTGTTTACCATAGGTCTTACTAGACCTGGCAACGTAAGATATTATAAATAAATATCAAATATCAAATATCTCTCATAAATGATCTCTTTTCAAAATAATCTCTTTTTCTGTCTCAATATTTTACTCTCAATCAGAAAATATCAATCCGTAACTTCTATTATTTTTGTAAATTAATCACTTTGTTCTAATCATTCATATCCTTCAAATAATTTATCCATATTATTTTAGTTTTTAACTTTCATACCGTTTTTAGTTTATTATAGCCTACGGTCAAGTGTTGATGAGGAGAATATTCTTGAATATCCTCTTCCAAGAATGGACATTTATATGTTAAAACTTCGCCGTTTCATGTAGATACATCACATTCATATTATTGTTATTAAATTGCATATTTTTTTTGATGATGAAGCCCACATAGGTCTGAGACCTGTGCGTGGGTAATGAGTTGGATGATGGTGATTGATGAGTTGGACCTACAGTTCTAGGTGGGTTCCGAACCACCAGGAAGTGATTTTACAGCAGAGAACAGTGTCTTTTTTGCTGACGAATCTTATATTCATATCGTTGAATAATTCTTTAGTTTAGATTTGTAAAATTCATAGAACAATAATTACAGACTTATATATTTTTAACCATCATAATCTAGAATCTGAGACTGCATTCTGTAATCTACATAATGAAAGTAAATAATCTAATCTAATCACACACTCTCATTCAATGGCTCTTCCTCACTCCCTTATTCAATGTCTTGTTTCTCTGTCACTCGCCCTTTCTTTTTCTCTTTTTCTCACACACTCTCGCACACACTCACTGACTCACTCTCCCTTTCTTTCTCACTTTTCTCTCTCACTCTCTCTCTCTCTTTTCTCTATCTTTATCTCTGAGCTGCCAGCTGCAAAATTTCGCTCCGCTGTCAATTGGAATGTGGTCGAAATCCTCTACTATCTTTCTAGCTATCAAGCAAAATGTCCAAGTGACAATTGTGTTAAAAGCTGTCTTTCGAAAGAAAAGAGCTGTTTAAAGAAAGGTTTCAATTTTCGAAGTCTGCTGGGAGTTTTGGACATATGGATGATTTGTTTTCTGTAGAAGAGATGATGTTTCCATCTGCAGATGTACAATATGTTCAAGGTCCTTCGTGATGGATGAAAATAGTTATGTTCGTGTGTAGAGTACATTATTGGTTTGGTGGTATCAAGAGTTTTGAACAGAATACGTCATTGTAATCAATCAAGGAAAACACAAACATGAAACATGTTGATACTGAAATTTTCAAGTAATTTGAATGTGTATTTGACATTTAAGACCTCGATTGTAAGTCCTTTCAAGTGATCTCTGCTGTGAAATCACTTCACGGTGGTTCGGAACCCATCTAAAACTGTAGGTCCAACTCATCAATCACAATATCCAAGTCATTATCCACGCACAGGTCTCAGACCTGTGTGGGCTTCATCCTCAGAGAAAAGTATTGACGTTTTTTTTATAGTGTATAAAAGTTCCTTTCACATCAAAATCAAGCCTCACCTCAACTAATTGATATAGTAATTATAGTAACAAATATTGTATAATTGTTGATCCGATTCAAGTGTTCAAGTCAAAGCATTAATGACGATCAAGTCAAACAATTACGTGTTTACATATCATATTACGGATACTGTATTTTCAGGATTAAAATAACATTTGATGGATAAAATTTATTATGTTCTTGTACTGAATCATTAGTTTTATGGTTTTAAGTCAAGGGTTTTGACCAAAATAAATAATTTCCATGTCAATGAAAATACATACTAATGACTGACTTTTACTTATTACTGGTTTTAGTGTTTAATCTCGTTTCAATTTTCATGATTTTCAGCGCTTTTGAACTAGTGGATACTAAAATTCCCAAGTTCTTTGAATTTGTACTTTACATTTAAGTCCTTAATTGACATTTAAATGATGAAGTCCTTGATGGATAACATTTATTATGATATTGTAGTACATCATTGGTTTTATGGTTTCAAGCCAAGCTTTGAGCAAAATAAAAATCATTTTAATTAATCAATACAAACTAATTACTGACTTTTGCTTATTACTGGTTTCAGTCCTTAATCTCGATGAATTTTCATGATTTTCTGCGCTTTAACACATTTGGCTA